>SKCR01000229.1:0-54844 GCA_019454045.1 Zanthoxylum bungeanum
TTAGGTTTTTCAATAAAGGAAACTTTAATTTTTTATCTTTTGCTTTAAAGGTTATACCATCATAATTAACTGTATAAGGAGTAATGATGGTTTTGAATTCAGGACAAAATAAATTACAGGAAAAATAAACAGCTTTGTATTCTTTTGTAAAATAGATGCTTACATTTTCTTTAGAGAGAACAAAATTTAAAACTAAACTAAGAGAAAGGTTTTCTTTCGAGAGAAGATAGAGTCCAGAGAAAAATTGACATGACACAACGGATAGAAGAATTAATAAAAATCTAAGAATTCAATACGGTTGGGTGCATACACAGTACCAGATCTGGATCCCAGAAATGATGCTCAGAAGGAGGAGGGAGAAGAGAAATACAACTGAGGGGAGAGATCCGGTCTATAGCCTCAGAGGATCAGTAACAGTTTTAATGGCAGAATTGATATGAATATCAATCTGCAAGCATGCTTTACAAAATAAATTACAGGTGGTATCACCATAATCAGTTTTTAGAAAATCAAGCTTTTTGGTTTTATAGATCATATCTTTAGAAATCTTTGGTAATTTCCAGCAGTCAATAGCTTTATCAAAATCCTCAATTATGAATTCTTCGGAGTTCACAATATTCTTAGAAACATTAGTCTTTTCGGAAGAAGAACTAGAGAAAGAGGAAGTTCTACAGAATAGAGAATCCATGAAATACAATGCTATTTAAATTAAAACCTATGTGAATGTCTACAGGTATGGTTTTACTGCCCTAAGCGGAAACCTATCCTAGACGGGACTTACAACCAGTAAAAATTCAACAAACACACAGAAGATAATTTAAAAGAGAGAAAACATGAAATCTTTATTATATATAACATCCAACCACACCTAGTCTGATACCATGAGACAACGGATCGAAGAATTAATAAAAATCGAAGAATTCAATAATCTGTTTTGAAGAAATTCTCTGGTTAGAAAATTTGGAACATAATTTTTATCTCCTTTAATAAATTAATGCCACCCAAAAGAAAAGACACTGGCAAAGCCAAACTTAAAGAACTAGCTGTCCAAAGCACCTACAAAGAATCACAATCTCCTCCACCAATTCCAAAATTAGCCTCTGGCATTCCTATAAAATATTGGGTTGACACAATCCAAGAAGAAGAAGAATCTTCATCCAAAGCTATTACTTCTCAAGAACAGGTAAATAAATGGATTGAATCCATCTCTAAATCCCCTGAACTTATTCTTGCTCTACAAAGCTTTTCAAAAAATCAAGAAATCCAAAAGACATCTTCTACAGAAGCTCTTTTTCCAAAATCCCAAAAAGAAATTGTTTTAAGTGGAAACTCTTCTTCCCAAAAGCCTTCTCAAAAATCGGATTGGCATAATAAAACCTATCAACAAAATATTTTAAGTGTTGAAGAGGGGTTTTATAATCCTGATCCATTTGTCACTATTTCAAAGTTTTTTCCAAAGGGTTGGTTTTTCAAACCATGGGATTTATCAAGACCCCAATCCTTTTATCAAGACATTCTTGAATTTATTGAATCAGTTAAATTCAAGCATTTTTATCTTTATGATGCTAATTCTGAGCCAGCCTATTCAACGGCCACTATCCTTAAAGTCCTTTCTCCAAAGCAATGGGGAGAATCCCTTCATAACCCCAAATTCTTTCCCGCCAATTTTCAAAATCGCCTAAACCACTGCTTATCTTTCTCTTACTGGGATTACCAACAAGCATGATTCAATACCTTTCTTATTCAAAATCCAAAGAAAAGCCACTCATGGTTATTTTTCTTCAATTCAAAAATAACTGTTGAAAGCCTTCCAAACTTGTTCCAACACTGGTGGAACTATTATGGACCAAGCCCAGATATCCTCACTCCTAATGAAAAAGCCTGTTTAAACCTTTTTAAAGCCCATTATATCCCTTCCAGTTCAGAGAAAAGATTCCCCCATTTCCTCTGTTTCTGTACAAACTTCTTCTTACCTTGGGTCTGGATGTGGAGTCTTCAATTCCACACTCAAGAAGCCCATTTGATCATCCAAAGAACCTTCAAAGAAAAATGGTAGTCCAAATTTGATGAAGAGTCCAAGCTGTCCCAACACATGGTCTAGCAATGGCTCTGTACCAAAGGCCATCTCAAGTCCAACATTGAAGACATAAAAACCCAAAGCACATTCCTCTCCCAAGAGTCTAAGGCCCAGTCTCTCCTTGCAGGTGCCAAATCAGAAGAAGAATATTTCCAAATCATGCATCAGCTCCTCGCTTCCAGGCCAGCATCATCTGCTGCCAGCTCTTCAAGTGGTGGGGAGCCACAACCTTTTATTTCCCTTGGAGATGATAACGAAGACGACTGTTTCGGTATTCTCTCCTCTTTAAAGCATTAAAAAAAAGGAAAAAGAAAAAGGAAAAAGAAAGTTTTCAATCTTTGGATTCCCTTCACTCACTATTCTCATCACGAGAAAAAAGCTGTGGAGTCCAATTTTTCAAAAACGGTGCCAAAAGTCATAAAGCAGATACCAAAGTCACGAGCATCTTGCTTTTCCCAACAACTCAGACAAACCCATGTGAAGACTGAGAAAAGCTTTCAAGCACGTTGCAAAAGTCATAAAGCAAAGGCATCCCATGTGAAGAAAGAAAAAGTATTCAAAGTTGTAATAATGATAGTTGTTGGATGTTGGGTATATAGTTCCCATTCACCTTCAGTTGAAGGCATCCGTGTTTTTTTAGATCCATTTTTCAATTTTTCTTTGGACTCCATCACATAGAAAGCGGCGCAAGACCAATGAGACCTAGACTTAACAATTAACAGTAAAAGCTGTTTTATAACGGTCTTTAGGATGAATTTGAATTTGCCAAAAACCAGACTTCATATCAAATTTTGAAAATGTGAAAGCAGAGTGAAGTTTTTGAAGCAAATCTTTTTTGTTAATATATATAACATCTTTAATCCATGTTGCGAGCATTAGGCCAATGACTCCCAAACCAGTTGGTTTTAGAGCACTAGGTGTTAAGACACCCATACAGACTTACTTACTCGAATCTCAGATGTTATTTATTAATATACATTTTTTTTTATCATCATTCATCACATCAAAAATAGTTGCAGACAGAAATAGATATTCAAGTAAACAGTCATTCATCAACCACCGATTATTTTAACTAGTCAATTTGTCAATTCCTTATTATCTAACTGCTACAGAACTATTTTTTAAGTGCATATGAGTCTGACCTAGATATTAGGTTCAAAGTATAGGATAAAAGTGAAATTAGCATTTATCTTTTCCTAGAACTTTCTACTAAGGCAAACAATCTCATCATTAGACTATATAATTTTTTCATTTTTTCAAAAAAAAACATGCACACAAAATAAAACACACAAAACATTCAAGACACAAAACATGCAGGGAATAAAAAAACATGCAGGAACGAAAAAAATGATGAAGAAAACAGATAAACATAAACAACCTCACCCCCAAACCTAAACCTAGCATTGTCCCCAATGCATTACAAAACAAAATAAAGATAGAGGAACAATGTTACCGTGATTTCGTTTAGGGGCCATTTAACTTCTTTTTTTTTTTTTTGGCAAAATCGAGTCATGTGACGAATATATCCACTAGGACGCGTATCAAGAGTTGACTCCTTACTTCGTCGTCTCTACTGAATTGACTTTTTAACTTCGTGATTTTGTCAAACTTCATTCCGTGATAACCTCGTTTTCTCTGGTTTGCTTTGCTTTAAGTGCTCCGTCTATGTTTTTCACTGCAAAAATAACACACAAAAATAAAAACTCTACAACATGTATATACAAAATATAAAAATAAAAATAAACTTTTTGCATGGGTTGCCTCCCCGCGAGCGCTAAATTTATCGTCTTCAGCTAGACGTGACATTAATTCATCTATCAAGGAGGTTTTAGTGTGGTTTTGGATGTCCGATTAAAGACAATCTCATGAACGTTGCTTTTGAATGGTCTTTTCCAACGGTAAAGTGGCAAAAAGAATTTTGTCTCAGTCAGTGCTTGTGCCACCTTCTTAAAGTTTGTCGTTCCAGTGGTTCCTGAAAAGAAAGAAAGAAAATCATGAGGTCTTGTATGGTGTTTGACTTTGAATGGGAGTTCTATTCTGTCAAGCTTCTGGGTGGTGTCATTGATTTGTACTCCCCAAAACAGTGATATTTCTCATGAATGCATGAGATCTTCAATATGGTTAAACATTTGCTCCTCCATTTTTGCATCATCTTGCTCCACATTTTCTTCACATATGTATTTTAGTATTTCCGCATTCAGCTCTTCATCAGTCATCAGTGAAATGCCTGCTCCATATATGTCAACCTGAGGATGTAAAGATATATCTGATTGTATGCCTTCATCCTTTGCAGTTGGTATGAATGGTTCGGGTAGCTCTTCCTCAAACATCATTGCAATGCATGCTCCAAGATCTTCATTTTGAGGATGCAAATTTTTATCCTCATTTGTAGTTGGTACAGACAGCTCTGCTTCTTGATCCTCGTCAGAGTCCGATGAATAATAAAAATCAAATCGAGATTCTGTTGGTTTGGGCTCCAAAACTGATACCTCAGATTCTTGATACTGCTCAGCCTTTTCCTCTGTTAAGGTGTCATTGTGAAATGATTGGTACTCGAAGGCTTCGTCAGTTTCATCTGAAAATGCTCCTTAAGGTGTGTAGCTCTGATTTTCTATTAATTGTCTCGCTTGATCTGTTATTCTTTGTAATGTTGCTACTTGGTCCTCTATTTGACTCTGAAACATTTCAGCCATTGCATCCAACTTTTCATATTGTTTCTTAATCCAATATTTGAGCAAGTCAATCAGCCGATCTTCCTCTGATGGTTCTGGTTCTTGAAAAAGATCGTAGGTTGATGGTGGATAAGATGGAGAATATGGGTTAGTGAAATATGCTGGTTCATCATACCTTGAAGGATTCTGATAGTTCTGCCACCATGAATTATAGTAGTGGTTTATGCTCGGGTGGTTACCGTCATATATCTCACATCTCCCCATTGCATTATATTGAGAAAATGTTGTATTGATTGGTCTGACATCCAAGGATATTTGTTGGGCAGGACAACATGACTCAGAAAACCGGACCCTGATATGGGGTGTATCTTTTCCTTGTAAAACTCGTAATTCTTTTATCACTCAATGAAGATCCATTTTCAACCACCTGAAAAATAAACTACTAAACATAAAAGAAAGATAAAGAAAATAAACTACTATTATTACTGGAAATAGAAATACATAATTTAAATTACAAAAACTAAACACACAAGATACAATCCTTATATCCTTATTAGAACCTCAAGGAAAGTATGAAATTTACAAATAAAATGGTTTGGTATTTATAGGCAAAGAAAAAGCTTCCACCAATTTCAACACCAAACACTCCAAAAAACACTCCACCAAACATGCCACATAACACTCCACCAAACACTCCACCAAACATGGCACCAAACATGGCACAAAACACTCTACCAAACATGCTAGCATGTTAGGTGGAAGTTTGACAATTTTTATTTTTGGATAATGACTTTAGTAATTAAACATAACACAATTACAGATTGTTTATCAATTTCGGTCATGAAAACTTCGGAATTCGAAAATCTTATGAACTTCAAAGTTTTAGATCTTTGAGTCTTCTTTAATCTGGAACATAAATCACTCCAATCCGATATCGGTGTAGAAGGTTTTGGCCAAAATATGAAAATTACACAAATTTGAAATTCTGAAATTGTACTTCGTTAGAATGCCATTTCAAGTTTTCGACCTCTAAAATACAAATGTCAAGTCCAGTTTTTGGCCTTATTTGTTCCATATTTCATTCTTTTTGATTCCATTGAGTCTCGATTTTATTTTATCTGTAAAATAAATAAAAACACATCAAAACGTTCATCAAACCCGAGAAACTAAATAAAATATTAAGTCAAAGGGGTGGGAGAAAGTGATATATTTTCCGCTCATCACTGCAATATATTTTGCCTCTATGGTGGAATCAACTGTCGACCAATGTTTGGAACTTTTCCAACAAAATGCACCTCCGTTAAGGGTAAACACGAATCCTGATGTAGACTTTCTATCATTAGGATTCGATTGGAAATCGGAATCCGTATACCCATTAACTTGCAGTTCGTTTCCTCTATAGATAATAAACTTATCCTTAGTACCTTTAAGATACTTGAGGATATGTTTAATGGCCATCCAATAGTCATTTTCCTGGATTGGACTAATATCTAATCGTCACACTAACTGCGAAGGTGATATCAGGCCTAGTTCATAACATGGCATACATGATGCTGCCCAAACATAAAGCATAAGGTTGATTTGACATTCTAATCTTCCCATCTTCTGTTTGCGGACACATCTTCTTCGAAAGATGTAAGCCATGTCTGGATGGTATATTTGTTGTCTTACAGTTACCAAAATTATACCGTTATAAGATCTTATCTATGTATGTTGATTGGGATAACCCAATAAGCTTATTTTCTCTATCTCTATAGAGTTTTATGCCTAAGACATAACAAGCTTCACCCAGGTCCTTCATGGGGAAATTCTTACAGAGGTAAGCTTTGACGCCTTGTATCATCCCAGTATCATTCCCAATGATAAAGATGTCGTCAACATAGAGAATTAAAAATACCACCATACTCCCACTGGTCTTTTTATACACACAGGATTCTTCCGAATTCTTGAGAAAACCAAACAATTTGATTATCTCGTTGATCGAAGATTCCAACTTCATGAAGCCTGTTTAAGTCCATAAATGGACTTCTTCAGCTTGCATACCATGCCTGAGTTTTCTCTGGATGCAAAACCCTCCGGTTGTTCTATATAGATTTCTTCATCAAGAAATCCATTTAGAAAATCCGTTTTGACATCCATTTGCCAAATCTCGTAATCATGATAAACGGTAATTGACAACAAAATCCTGATGGACTTTAGCATTGAAACTGGCGAAAACGTTTCATCGTAGTCGACACCAGGTCACTGTGAGTAACCTTTAGCTACCAGTCGGGCCTGAAAGGTTTCAACCTTTCCATCGGGCCTGCACTTCTTTTTGTAAATCCATTTACAACCGATAGGAATAATTCCTTCGAGAAGAGGAACCAAGTTCCAAACTTGATTCTCATGCATTGAGTCCATCTCGGATTTCATGGTGTCTTGCCACTTCACGGAGTCGATGTCCAACATCTATTCTCTATAGGTAAAAGGGTCAGTCTCTTCAACTAAAATAACATCGAGACTCTTTTCTTGTATCAAATAGAAGCATTCAGGAGGTCTAAATACCCTTTGTGACCTACGGAGTATGTGTGTTGAAGGTTATTCATCTTCTTGAACTTCAGGTTCCTTCGTTGGTTCCAGGTTATACTTCATCAAGTTCAACCTGTCTATGATCACCACCTTCAGAAAAAAAAATTCTATTACAATAAATTTTGCGAAGCGAGCTAAGAACACATTTCGAAGCTCGGTATCATAGAGCAAATATTCTTTCGTATTTGAAAGATATCCAACAAACCTAAACTTCTGCCCTATAGGCAAAAGCGTATTTTGTTAAGCCATCCTGACCCCAAATCTTAACATAACTAAGATTCGGTTTCCTATCGGTCCATATGTCATAAGGAGTCGTAGGAACAGTTTTAGAAGGAATATTATTCATGAGATGAGCAACAGTTAAAATAGCATAACCATATAAGTAATAGGGAAAATTTGTATAACTCAACATTGATCGGACCATATCCAATAAAGTCCAATTTCTCCTCTCCGACACTCCATTGTGTTGCGGAGTGCCCGTAGGAGTATATTGAGCGAGAATCCTATTCTCCTTTAAATAATCAGTGAACTATCTACTCATATATTCACCGCCTCGATAAGATCGAAGACATTTAATATATTGACCCGTTTGTTTTTCTACTTCATTTCAGAATTCTTTGAACTTTTCAAAGGTTTCCGATTTATGTTTCATCGGATAAACATAATCATACTGTGACAGATCATTGGTAAAGGTAACGAAGTAAGAAAAACCACTGTGAGCAGTTTGACTCATTGGACCACATACATCAGAATGTATGAGTTCCAATAGGTCAGTAGCTCGGTGTCCAAAACCCAAAAATGGGGCTTTGGTCATTTTACCCCGAATACAAGATTCGCAAGTTGGATAAGGTTCAATGGTGAGATCATGTATCAAACCATTCTTAACCAACTGGGTTAGGCATTTCATGCTATAAGACCCAACCTCATGTGCCACAATTTAGTATTATTTATATCAGATTGTTTACGTTTATTAATTCCAGTATTAAAGATATCTTGTGAGGTACGCAATATGTAATGACCATGCTCATTTGGACAACAAAAGATCTGAATATTATTTCTATCTTATAAATATAGAGAACGATTCTTAATATTTACATTATATCTTTCATTATCTAATACAAAAAGAGACATAATATTCGCCATATATCCTGGCAAAAATAGCAGTCATTTAACATAATTCTCCCACTGGGTAAGAGAATCTCGCATATGCCCACTGCAACCGAATCCAGAGAGTCGCCACTCCCGAATCGCAACTGCATCTCCCCATATTTCAGCCGTCTACTTTCCGTCAGCACCTGCAACATATTGCAAATGTGAATAGGACAAGCAGAATCTAAAATCCAACTAGATGTCATAGCTTCACAAGCCAATGAGATATCAATAATTACCTGATGTCGATGCTCTTTCCTTCCTTATTTGTGAAAGATAGTCCAGACAGTTTCTTTTCCAGTGCCCGACTTTCTGAAAGTGGTGGCACTTATCTTCAGAAGCTCTGTTTGGCTTCACTACCTTAGCCTGCGGAGGAACATTGAAACCTTTCTTATTCTTTCCTTTTTTTCTTCTTCCCCTTCGACTTGGATTGGGAAGAAGCGTAAAGTAAAGTGGGTTTCGGAAGGCGAGTCAGAACTCTCTTCCTTAAATATTCCTTTGCTGTGAGAAGCATCCTATGCAACTCACGGTAAAAGCAGTGAATCTCATTCATGTTGAAGTACATGATGAACTGGCGATATGAAGCCGGGAGCAAACCGAGTATGACACTACGTCCCAGAGTTTCATTGAGAGGGAAATCTTGGCGCCTAAATTGCTCGATCAAATCGATCAAATGAAGCATATGCGGGCTCACAGCCTACCCCTCATCAAGTTTAGAATGGAACAATTCCATTGAAACTCTATGAACCATGACCTATTCCTTATTCATGAACGATTCACGAAGTTGTGCCATCATGCTATATGCATCGTGCATCTCAAAGTATTGCTTCTTAAGCTCAGAAGAAAGAGAACTAAGTATGAATAATTTAACTCTTAAATCATCATCCTTCCATCTTTGGAAAGTCTCAAATTCTTCAAGAGATGCATCTGGAGATATAGCAAGCGGTAATGGACCTTCCAAAATGTATCCCAGCTTTTCAGAATTGAGGACAATCCTCAAATCCATATCCTAATCCGCAAAGTTCTCAGTGTCTTTTAGCTTATTCGTATCAAGCATACGAGCAAAATGATTAGTCGGAGGTGCCGCCATCGCAAATCTATCAAATAGACAGCGAATCAACGGTTAGCAGATAAACAGTTTCATATTATATCATAAAGCATTAACTAGATCATGGATTTTTAATCAAAAAATACCCCTCCCACTATTTCATGCAAAACTGTAATCCCCAAACATAATACAAAACATGCGATAATCAAATCATAATATAATAGTGAAAGGTGGACCCCATGAATATATTTCAGCTCACAGCTTTGGCACGTTCTCGCCTACGTATATTCATTAGGTAAACAACTCATTGTCAATCACTCAATAGTGACTCATGGGTTTTCGGTCCTGGTCATTTCTCATTGTGACAGCTTTGGAACGTTCACAAGGAAGCGTACCAAGGTTAGACTTGTCAATGACAAATTCAAGATACTTGTGAAACCCTGACAGCTTTGGCACGTTCAGGATTCCGCTTTCGTTTGAATTCACCTAATATCAAATATATCCGGCCAGCCATATCCTCACAGCTTTGGAACGTTCTTAGATATATTCATTGAAAATTTATCGATAAGCGATATTGATAAGACGGACCAATTAATAAGCATGAAATACATATTAAATTAAGATTCTTATTTTCAAATAGAGATTTTTCCGCAAAAGATGCTTTTACTTTATTTAATCAAATTAAATAAACACATGCATGCATAAAGTTAAGATTAAAGTAAACATTGAATTTTAAAGGCATAATCATATCGGTTGTCCAGAATCAGACTCGCTCTGATACTATTTTGTTGGGATTTTATAGGGAATTATCGGGTTAGCGCAGCGGAACGCGGAAAAAAGAATTTTCCGATTTCAAAAATTTTTCTTGGAACAATTAAATAAATTTATTTATTTAATTAACCAATACATAAAATTTGAAATTTTAACCCAAGAAATCAAATTTTCTTTAATTACCGATTTACCCCAAAACTTCGCAATTTGATCTTGTCAAATACAATTTTGGATGATTCCAAATAAATTCTAAAATGATTTCTAACATGTCCAACACATCAAAATATAAATTGCAACAAATTATCCACAAAAGGGCAAAATTGCTGAGAGGGGTGCATGTTTTTCATTAATTGTGATTTGACCTAATTTGTTCAAAACATGTCAAGATCAAATCCAATCAATCCCAAATTTGATATACATCAGAATATGCAACATATATGGAACGCCCCAAAATTAGATTAGGTTTAGAATCCTAATTTCACAAATTAATCTAATTGCATAATTTACACTAAATTGATTCAATTCAATGCTTTAATCAATTCAATAATTCACCAAACAAGTCTCACCACTTGAAATAACTTAAGAACAATTCTAAGTTATAATTGAGTGGAATTAAAACTTTAGAATGGCAACTTTAATCACCAATTAATCAAATAAGCTTAATTACTCCTAATTAGCTTATTAATTAATCATACATGCTAAACACCTTCAAACAAGTTTCCAACACATTTAATTACAAACTATAAGATTAGAAACATTAACTTAGCAACAAAAATTAAAGCTAAGATTAATAGAAATATTTTCTAAGTTGAAGTATGTAAAGAAATACTTACAAAAAATCCAAATTTTAGCTTTGTTTTCCTTTCTTTCTTCAACTTTTCTCTCAACTCACTTTGTAATTATTTTTGATAACTTGTGTGTATTCTTTTGAAAAATGAAAACAAAACAATTTTGTTCAAAAATTTTCACCTTGGCCGAATACTAATGGAAGAAAAACAAATAACAATTTTTTTTTATTTTTTTTTGTTCCATTTTAATTGGCCAAAGATTACTTGTTTAAAATGATCACCATCACCATTACAAGTGTTACCAATTAAAACATGCCATTTCCTAAAGCTAATCTTGGTAAAGATTTTTATTTTTAAATTAATTTAATTTTTAACAATTAAACAATTAAATAAATTAAATATAAATATCTTAAATATATGTGTTATATTTACATTAAATATCTCAAATACATAAATTAATAATATATTTTAAATATCACAAATTGATATTTAATTAATGTGTATTTAATAAAATCAAGTATTAAATAAAAATACACATTAATTCGAAAATGACTATTAGGTCATGATTGCATTTATTTTTTGTTTAACTGTTAAACGAGTTATAAATAATCAGTATTATTCGTAAAAATTTCCCTAGTGCTCTATGAGTATATCTCATTAGTCAGACTCTATAGGTTCAGACATATCCGTCACGAAATCAAATTTCGTGTCTATAATTCACCCACTCGTAAATTATGACGAACACGGATAAACACTATGAACCATACGGGTCGAGGTCACATCATACATATAATCCCTCCATCACAGGTATCCGGATTATTCCATAGATATAGATACAAATGTCAAATCTCTATAGATATAATCACGTCGATGTTTCTATTAGCAATCTCTTAATAACACTTAGAACTGATTTCTACAATGTACTATGGGCCAATGGATTAAACAGATTGCTAATTCCATATTGAATACCTATGCTCTGTACACAGAATTGACTGATCCTTTCTTGATACACACATGATATCCTAAGCATCAGTCCACACCCATCGAATAAGCGGAGGTCTGATCTAAATAGATCGGTGACGTGACTGCCATCTAAGTGTGGAGGATAACTCATATATCCACAGTGGTATCTCAAGTCAAAGAATCACTATGCTCACTCAACCCGAGAAGATTCTTATTGACGTTGGTGTACCATCTATTAAGAATCTTTGGTGAGTCGATTATTGTTTATCTGCTATAAATACCTACACTTCTATACAAGTCTCCAAGACTCATGGTTCATTGAGAAAACCATCGGAATCCAAGATTCCAATATACGACATGTACCAGTCTCAACAGGTTTTCTTTACTGATCAAGTAGTGTAAACCTTGACCAGGAACTGTCTAAGAATGAAAACATCATGATACAACTTAATGTCAGTGGTGACGTTTTTGCAACAGTATCATAACTAATCATTCTATGGTCTGTTACGTCTTTACCATATAAAAGAGGATGTTATATAAAAGAAACTGTTTATTTTATTCAAAATAAAATGTTACGTTAGTATTTACTAGGAAATACATAATAAAATTGGCGCTTAGAACACCAATCTGTATTAACCGTTAATGAGAAAGGAAAGTTTCCTACACAACCACAATCAAATCCCAAGAGTCATCTCAATCCTCACGAGGGTAGTTTTGGAAATCAATACTTAGACCAAGTCAAATCTGTTATTATTCTTCATAGTGGTAAGGACATCCACAGACCTATTCTTGAACCTCGCGAAGCTGAGAATAAAACAGATTCAGAGGGTAAGGAAGAGGTTGATGAACCATTACTCGTCGTTGATAATAATAATTTTTCAAATGCACCTCTATTTCCTCAAGCATTAAAAATAAAGAAATTGAACCATTCCTCAAAGATTTATGAAATATTCAAACAGGTAAAGGTCAATATTCTTTTGTTAGATGCCAACCAACAAATACCATATTATGTCTAATTTCTGAAAGATCTGTGCACCGTTAAAAGAAATATCAGGTAAGAAAGAAAGCTCTTCTAACGAAACAAGTAAGCTCTATTCTCTCAACCAATAATGCATTAAAATACAAAGACCCTAGATGTCCAACTATTTCTTGTATTATTGGAAGTCAAAACATTGAACATGCTTTGCTTGATCTCGGAGCTAGCGTCAATTTGCTTCCATTTTCGATTTACCAATAACTTAATATTGGCGAGATAAAACCAACCTCAACTACTCATTTACTTACCGATAGATCAGTTAAGGTACCGAAAGGAATTGTGGAAGATGTGTTATTGCAAGTCAATAAATTCTTATATCCTATGGATTTTATTACTTAGAAACACAACCTGTGGCAAACAGTTATAAACTAATCCCTGTAATACTTGGTCGCCCATTTTTAGCAACAGCTAACGCTTTAATTAATTGCTGGAATGAAATCATGAATCTGTCTTTTGGCAATATGACATTCGAGCTAAATATGTTTAACATGTGCAAACAGCCATATGATGAGGACAATGAAAACGAAAGAATAGAATCAATTGGGCCAATTGTGGATGAGCATATTTAGGGGAGTTTATCGGATCCCATGAAATTTTGGACTGCTAATTTTATTGAATCAAGTATGAAAATGGATTCAGATATTACTAATGATTTCTTACTTGATTCTTCACAAGTATTGGAAGACGATGGAGAGATACAAAATTTGGAAGAACTGAGAACATTGGAAGAAAGAAAGCACTAAGAAGCACCCAATTTGGAGTTAAGAGCTTTGCCAGAAGGCCTCAAATATGCATTTCTAGAAGATAATCAAACTTACCCTGTAATAATTTATTCTCTTCTTATAAACGATCAAGAAGGTAAACTTTTAAATGTGTTGAAAGAACATAAATTGGCAATTGGATGGACTTTAAAAGACATAAAAGGCATTAATCCATTAATCTGCACACACTGAATACATTTAGAGGATAATGCTAGGACATATCGTCAACCCCAAAGAAAATTAAACCCTCACATAAAGGAAGTAGTAAAAATTGAGGTCCTTAAACTTCATTATGTAGGCATTATTTACCCTATCTCTGATAATAAGTGGGTAAGTCCTACACAAGTTGTACCTAAAAAGTCTGGAATTACTGTTGTAAAAAATGATAAACGAGAATTAATCCCAACTCGTTGGTGCATGTGCATTGATTATAGAAAACCAAATGACGCAACTAGAAAAGATCATTTTCCTTTACCATTTCTTGACCAAATTTTGGAAAGAGTAGCTGGACATCCATACTATTGTTTTCTTGATGGTTACTCAGGTTATTATCAGATTCCCATTGCTTTAGAAGACTAGGAAAAGACCACATTCACATGCCTCTTTGGAACATTTGCATTTAGGAAAATTCCTTTTGGACTTTGTAATGCACCTGCAACATTCCAACATTGCATGTTAAGCATATTTAGTGACATGGTTGAACACTGTTTAGAGGTATTTATGGATGAAATAACTTTTGTTGGGAATTCATTTGATAATTGCTTGAATAATTTGGAAAATGTTTTGACAAGATGTGAAGAAAAATGACTTTTGTTAAAATGAGAAAAATACCATTTCATGACTAATTCAAGAATTGTTTTGGGTCACGTTGTGTCATTTAAAGGTATTGAGGTTGACAAAGCAAAAATAGAAGTAATCTCAAAATTGCCAATTGCCATCACCAAAAACAGTCACGGAAATTCGTTCTTTCTTAGGACATGTAAGATTTTATATGAGGTTTATTAAAAACTTTAGTACCATATCCAGACCCATATGTAACCACATATTAAAAGATAACATTTGAATGGATAAAAGAATGTCAAAAATCATTCGAAAAAATTATCAGTCTTTTGACTTCTGCTCCTATTATGCAATTTCCTGATTAGTCATTGCCTTTTGAGCTAATGTGTGATGCTAGTGATTATGCAGTTGGTGCACTGCTAGGACAGATAAATGAAGGTAAGCCACATGTTGGACAGTTATGACCCATAGCGTCACTATTTGTACAGATCATGGTGTTGTTGTACAAATTAACTATGTGACAAAGGAAATTGCTATTTTATCATTTGTGATTAGATCACCAAGAAGTATAAATGATGAAAGGTCCATATGATTAGTTCCTGGATTGAGATGATATGAGACAATATCAATCCGTAAAGGTTTAATCATTAAATATCCATAAGTCGTAGTATTATCGAGATTGGACATCGATAATGCAGAATATACTAGTATTACACTTGTGCGCGTTGTGGGAGCATAACGACATAGTTCTCATATATTTGGGTATAGGATACTTATGCAAGTGTAGTAGGAGGTTGTGTTTTACCGATGGTACGGAAAACAGCTTCGCTTTGGATAGACCCCTCGGAATTCCATTGGTAGTATTACTATGTGTCTATGGAAGTCTGAATCAGGGTAGGTGTATTTGGTCTTAACCTGAGACTTGCACCGCTAATACTTGCGACAATCAATGTACTTTGGTTTTGGTCATCCAGGGCATTAACAAGTTATGTGTATGCCTCTTCTGGGTATATTGAGAATCGTAGTGTATTGGGTGTGATGTCGAGATGGAAGTATCACTCCAGTAATAGTGGAGATGATGATCACGAAGGATACGAGACTGGTTCTCTTATATGCTGTAGCTATGGGATATTATGACTAGGTCATGTTTATCCGATTATAGAGATTAGTTACTAGAGATCCGATATGTGCTTCGTACGGGGCAGAAACATTTCCAGCCCCAGGCCTTGCACGTGACATCCGATACTGGATCGAAATACGCAATACTATGTATACTACCCCTGATATAGATCACATATTCCTGTAAGGATATTTCTGGAGAATTGGGTAGGCATGGCGCTTTGCTAGAAGCCAACCTTGTCTTGTAAATCGGTAAAAACGTAATACTAGGTACTTACGTGTTCGGATAGTCCGACGATCGGATTTACTGCCAATATCTGGGGATCTCATGGGTCGCTTCCCGAAGATTCATCGATGACATATGACTCATACATTATTAATCTGGGATTAATTAGATGAGAGAGACATTAATCTGGGATTAATTGCGGAGATATTTTATCTGGGATAAAATATTAATTAAAGAGAGAGAACGATTAATTTGGAATTAATCGATAAAATAATATATTCGTTATATTATACGAAATAGGATTTCGAGGCGGAATTGAAATTAGATTTTAATTCGGGCAAACAAGTTAATTTAGAATTAATTCATTAGCGACGTGAATAGTAATTTTGCCTGGCAAAGTTATTTAATTAAATTAGATTTAATTTCGTCGCAACGGAAAATTCGTTAATTTGAAATTAGCGAACCCGAGCTCGAGAGTGTTTGTGGGCGCACTCGCATTGCGAATTAAAGTGCGGCCATAAGTCACATCAAGTATCAAATCACTAGTCAATCGATTGATGTGATGTCTAGTCACTTTGAGTGATTTGACAACTTGTCATGAGTGATGTGAATAGTTGATGGAAGTAGTTGGCAAAGCTTTAATGCTTGACTTTTTGAAAGCATATTTGGTATATGTTTAATTGATTTTTGAAATCAATTAACTAATACACAAAACCAACTTCTTCTCTCTCATTTTTCTCTCCCCTCTCTCGCCCAATGGGCATTCTTTCTTCTTCCTTCACTGCATTTCTGTGAGCTATGGAGAAGCTATAGGAAATTTTACGGCAAAATTTCTGGAGTACTAGCACGCTTTAGGAGTCTTGCGAAGGTGATAGGGAACCGCACCCGTGAGCATGGAATCACAACACAAAGCTTGGAGCTTGATGGAGGTGATGAGCGAATTCTTGGAGAGCCAAAAATCAGTCCACTACCGTGCACACCATGGAGGGGAGCTTGAAGTTTTTGTGTTTGTCGCATCGTTCAAACGATCATTGTAATTATTTTGCAACTTCTTTGAGTATTCGTACATGTGTTTCATTGCTTAAAACGATCCCGGTTCGATCGTAGAAACCCAACAATGGTATCAGAGCGAGGTTGAGCATGAAACTTGAATTTAGGGTTAAAATTGGGTAAATTGATTTTGAGCATGATTTGAATAAATTAATTGATTGAGTATGCTTGAATGATGTTTAATTGAAGTTTGATTGGATCAATTTCATGAAAATTGGATTGGATCATTTTTCCCCAAAATTCTAGGCTTGGCCGAATAGAATTATTGCCCTAAGTCTTGGTATTTTTGTGTTTTTGATCATTGGATGAGTTTGAAAACATTGGGTAATATTGATTGTGGATTAATTGGATTGAAATTGAATCGATGTAAAAACCCTACCAATGCCGAGACTATTGAGCATGTATAATGAATTGACTTTGATTAAAATGTGTTGGACATGTTTAGATGTTAATGAGCATAATTAATTGTACAAATTTGTGATGTTAATTTGGGTAATTAATTATGGCATACACTTTAGTTAATTAAGTTATAAAATTTGGAATTTGGTAATTTAATAATTGGGCCTATTTTGGAAATTGGGCTTGCAAAGTTGTAATTGGGCTAATTGGGCTTGGTTGTACCAAGATTGGTTTAGGCAAATTGGTTGGATCCAATTGGGCCCAAAACCATATCCATAAAGTCCAATTATGACTAATAGACCTTTAATATTTAATTGAGCCTAATGGGCCTAAATTGGTTTCTTGGCAAATAAGGGTGATTCCTTAAATGGGCTTTGGTATTTGGGTTTGACCCATGTTGACCAAAAATCCATGCCTTAAGAAATTAATTAAAAGCCCATTGGACTTTAAATTAAATTGACATTGGATGTTAATCGGGCTTTGAGACCCGTAACGATTAGATTTGGAATCTAAGTCGTAAAGGTTCGTTAATAAAGTGTAATATTTAATTTGGAATTAAATAGTGAATTAGTATTAAATACATATTAAATTGGATTTAATGTTGTAGTTTAATTTAATTCAAGAATTCGTACTTTGAGTACTTATTCGCAAAACGAGTTTGACTCGCGCAAAATGAAATCGTTGTTTGAACATTGTATGGTCATTAATTATCAGATTAATTAATTGGATTAGATTGATTGATAACATGCGTGTGTGAATACATGGTTGCGATGCATGAATAATGTATATCAGATGGATATTAGATGGGTGGGGCAATTTTGAAAATTTTTGTAATAAATTTAGAATTTATTAAATTGGACCTGCGTGTCCAGCCTATTACCTCCTTACTCTTTGTATTTCTCTTCTCACCTATTCCCCTCAATGTAAATGAGGTTTCTTTAGAAGTGTTATGTAACGGGTAGAAGTAATACATGTGCTAGCGGGAGAGAGGAAATTGAGAGATTTGTTCTAGGAACAATGTGTTAAGTATCCATCCGCATATCATTATTATATCTATTTATATGCGCCTTATTATGTGTTTAGAATGTATGTTTAAGGGTGTATGATGATAAGACCTAAACAAAGATAATAATTGGTTGCCAATTACACGCGAAAAAACCCTCAAATAATATTTAGCGTTTTTCCTTCCATTGAGTGATTCTTACTCAAGATCCAAGACTGGCATTGGTTTGTTGGCCAAAGTCAAGGACTTTGTCCGTCGAGGATGTGTTTGAATCATGAAGGCTTTTTTCCATATCAGTGTCTTGTCCAAGTTGTGATTTGTTAGCCAAAGTCAAGATCATTTCTTGTCCATCGACATTGATTACGAAGCTTTCCAAGGTCAATGGGTTCCGCTTAACTGGGATCACTAAGTTTGTTGTGCCAAAGCCAAGCTTAGTTGATTCAGAGGAAAAAGGTTAGGCAATATATTGGATATATTGGCATATATAAGATATATGTTCGGACTTGGATGTCCACCTACTGGATCTAGGAATTGGATTGGATCCAATTGATCTTAGAGATCTACCTAGTTAATCATCATATAGTTTGTTGGCCAAAGTCAAGATTGTTTGTTATTTAACGGGATCCTAGCCCACTAGGAAACAAGGTTTCCCGAGTACTCCACAGATGGTTAGAGACTCGCCGAAAAATAGTGGGAGGCAAGTATTAAATTTGCAATATTAGTTTAGTTACTTGCCATACGCGCTCATTACAAATTATTCGTCAATAAATGAATATATTAGTTGGACTAATAATTAATTGTTGTTTTGATTAAACAGTTAGACTGTAATTCAAACTATTTCAATTAATAGTTGATTTTATAATTGGATTATAGAAATCAATATAATTGAATTTAACCTATTAAATTATAGTTGATTATATAGTTAGAGTATAATAATAATTATAATAAATAGTACCTAAAATCGTTGATTAAATAGTTGTTCTATTAGAATCAAGATAATTGAAAGATTAGTGTTTAAAATATAATCCTGGGTGAAAATGTTATTTAAACGACTTTAATTTTCAAATTGGGAATAAAATTTCAGGATGGTCCTAGAAACTAATAAGTTACTTTATTTGATAAAATAACATATTAGGCCTTAGCCCGAAGTTAAGCAAATAGTAGCGCATGATATTTGGAATATTCATGTGATGATAACTTTAGTGCTTAATCCGTTATGCTTGCCAAAAAGACTCATTAATTTCTTAATCAGAACTAAGGATTAGATCCTTAAAGTATGATAATGAAATTGAAGGATCTTCATAGATCTATTTTTAGATCTTTGAAGTACTAAATTGCAATAGTAAACTCTTGGAGAGTTAATGGCTATTCTCTAGGAGACAAAGCCAAAGTATGCAATAAGGGAAGAAGCGCAAGGCGCATTTTACTTCGATATTCTAGAAGGCCAAAGGCTTCTGGAGTGTGAAAAAGGGCAAAAGGCAAAATCATTATAATCTTCTGGGAAGACAAATGACATATCCCAAAATTTCTGCCTAAATTGTGGCAAACGGGGACACGGAAGCGTGACTGCCGTATGGACAAGGCAGACATGAAGGAATTGAAGACGGTGCAAGGCTCCGACTTCAAATATTTTAGTCATCAATATGTTCGCTGCTAGTATTAAAATTGGATTTTAGATACTGGATGTGGTACATAAATATGTACTGGTGTGCAGAATCTGCTGAAAAGCAGGATACTGACTTCAGTTGAGATTAATTTGCGAATTGAAAAACGGGACGAAAGTCGCTGTTTTAACCGTAGATACCTAAGTTTAGGAACTACCCTTCGGGTGTGTATTTAAATTAGGAAACTGTTAAAATGTAACTAGTTTGACTAGATACATTATCTCTATATCAGGGTTTAACCTGTTGCGGGTATACCTTTATATTCTAGAACACTAAAGTGTTTCATTTTATAAAGATGATATGAGATAAACACATTAGATGTGAATAACAGTATTTATATTTTGAATATAAATAAATCTCTAACATTAAACATGACAAACAAATAGCTCAAACTGAGTAAATCAGTTGAAACTTAATTGTGGCATTTTTGTATGGGACATAATTTAAACAAGACTCGTATATCCACACTTTTGAAGAGTGGGTACTAGGAAAAATTTGATTCCATTCAAATAATGTCTACGAATCTAGTTTATTGGGCAAAATGCCTATAACACATTTACTTGGTAAAAGTACAAATGCCACCGATCTGTTAGCCCTTGTTCATAGTGACGTAGGTGGGCCCATGTCTAGCTAGGCTAGAGGTGGATATGAATATTTCGTGACCTTTACGGATGTGGCATCGCGTTATGGTTATGTGTTTCTTTTGAAACACAAATCAGAAACTTTTAGAGTTTCGACACGAAATAGACAAACAGATCGGCTAAAGTGTAAAACCATCACGGTTGGACCATGATGAAAATACTTAAGCAATAATTTTCTCATATACTTGAAAGAGTATAGTATTCTTTCAATGAGGACTCCTCCCGGAACACGTCAGTTTGACGGTGTGTCTGAACGGAGAAACCGAATTTTGTTGGACATGATAAGGTTAATCATGAGTCGCTCTGAGCTACGATTTCCTTCAACGTATACGCATAATCATTGCAGAACTTATTTAGAATAAGGTTCCATAAAAATGTGTTTGACAGACTTCATATTAAATATGAACTTGAAATAAACTAGGTTTTCTCATTCCTGGAGATTTGGGAATGCTAGGCATATGTTTGGATTATACCAAACTAAAACCTAAATCGGATATAAGTGCCTAATTGTAGGTTATCCTAGGGAAACCAAAGTATAGTACTTATACATCTCACATGAGAACAATGTAATTGTTGCTCACCATGTGGTTTTCCTAAGAGGAATACCGATATGCAGTGGTAAGTGAGAGGAAAGTAAAACTCGGTGAAAATCAGAGTAATACTATTCCCGACACCGATTCCTTAATAGAACACAAATAGTTCATCAAGAATGAAACTATACCAATAATCTTCGAATACACAAGAACCACATAAGTTAGAGAGAGTCAGAAAATAACCTGGGGTATGGGTTTCTGTTCTCACCTCATAAAGATGTCAATCTTATTGAGGAATACGAACTGACTACGTATGAGGAAGTGATAGAAGGTATCGACTCCCTATTATGGAAAAGTTTCATGAAGTCCGAGATGGATTCCATGTATAAGAACCAAGTTTAGACACTAGTTGATGTACCAGAAGGCATTGTGCCAATTGGTACTACATAAGTATTCAAGGAAGACGTACATGGAAGGCAACATACCAACGTACTAAGCTAGGCTTGTAGCGAAAATGTATTTTTATCAACATTGTGTCGATTACGACGAAAACTTTTAACTGTTGCCGTGGTTAAATCCATTTGGATAATGCTTGCTTATGCTGTATATTTCATTTATGAAATGTGGCAGCTGAATGCCAAAACCGCTTTCCTTAACGGAAACCTTTTGGAGGATGTTTACAACATCCTGTCGGTTTTTTCGTACCAAAACTAGCAAACAAGGTTTGCAGGTTATTCGATCCATTGATAGATTGAAGCAAGCATAGTGTTCTTGGAACTATCATTTTGATGTAATCATAATAGTATATGATTTAATTCAAAAACGAAAATGATTCTTGTGTATATAAGGAGGTTAGTGGGAGCGCACTGACAATGAATGTCCTAAGTGATGATGACATATCATTTCTTGGAAATGATATTCCCATAATACAATCGGTGAAAGCTTGGCTTTCATGAAAATTCTCCGTATAATTCTTGGGAGAAACAACCTTTATTCTAGGAATAAAGATCTACTGGAATAAATCTAAAAGTTGTTGAAACTC
Organism: Zanthoxylum bungeanum; assembly: GCA_019454045.1. Lineage (NCBI taxonomy): Eukaryota > Viridiplantae > Streptophyta > Magnoliopsida > Sapindales > Rutaceae > Zanthoxylum > Zanthoxylum bungeanum. Next base: position 22,291 of record SKCR01000229.1, read on the forward strand.
TCCGAGAACCCGTACGTTGAAAAATGTACGTGATCTGGTGTCTCATACGCTTTGAGCATATGGAGTCACAATCAGGCCAATCCAAGTGATACTCACTGGATTGATGTTAAGAACATCCTTGAGTATCTTAGAGGAACTAAGGATGCTGTCTTTTTCTATGGAGAAGGAGAACTTGAAGTGATTGGGATCACTGCTGCAAGTTTCCTAACCGATAAAACGACTATTAGTCGTAGTAACTGTACTACAAAGTTTGAATAACGGAACAAGAGCTGGAAATCTTCCAAGCAAGATACTATTACCGAATAAACAACAAAAGCAGGTTATTGCTACAGCTGAGGCAGAGGCAGCAATAGAAGCCATTTGGGTCGATAATAATCCAAATTAGATTAGGAATAGTTCTGTTAGCAGCTGAGCTAGGCTACAACGTAGGCTAAAGAATTAATGGTGTCATCAACGATCCAGATATATACTTCGACTATTCATCTGATTCGTTCGGATCATACATCGTGGTGATGTGATGATCGTATAAATCGCATCAGATGATAATCATGCAAATCCACTGACAAAAGCCATTTCCTCAGCAAAAGTTTGAGCAAACCGTACATAGTTCGGGTGTAGGACACTTGAGTGACTAGCTATAGGCCAAGTGGCAGATTGTTGGACAGTTATGACCTATAGCGTCACTATTTGTACAGATCATGGTGTTGTTGTACAAATTAACTATGTGACAAAGGAAATTGCTCTTTTATCATTTGTGATTAGATCACCAAGATGTATAAATGATGAAAGGTCCATATGATTAGTTCTTGGATTGAGATGATATGAGACAGTATCAATCCATAAAGGTTTAATCATTAAATATCCATAGTCGTAGTATTATCGAGATTGGACATCGATAATGCGGAATAGACTAGTATTACACTTGTGCGCGTTGTGGGAGCATAACGACATAGTTCTCATATATTTGGGTATAAGATACTCATGCAAGTGTAGTAGGAGGTTGTGTTTTACCGATGGTATGGAAAACAGCTTCGCTCTGGATAGACCCCTCAGAATTCCATTAGTAGTATTACTATGTGTCTATGGAAGTCCAAATCAGGGTAGGTGTATTTGGTCTTAACCTGAGACTTGCACCGCTAATACTTGCGACAATCAATGTATTTTGGTTTTGGTCGTCCAGGGCTTTAACAGGTTCTGTGTACGCCTCTTCTGGGTATATTGAGAATCGTAGTATATTGGGTGTGATGTCGAGATGGAAGTATCACTCCAGTAATAGTGGAGATGATGATCACGTAGGATACGAGACTGGTTCTCTTATATGCTGCAGCTATCGGGATATTATGACTAGGTCATGTTTATCCGATTATAGAGACTAGTTACCAGAGATCCGATATATGCTTCGTACGGGGCAGACACATTTCCAGCCCACGGCCTTGCACGTGACATCCGATACTGGATCGAAATACGCAATACTATGTATACTACGCCTGATATAGATCACATATTCCTGTAAGGATGTTTCTAGAGAATTGGGTAGGCATGGCGCTTTGCTAGAAGCCAACCTTGTCTTGTAAATCGGTAAAAACGTAGTACTAGGTACTTACGTGTTCGGATAGTCCGACGACCGGATTTACTGCCAATATATCCGGGGATCTCATGGGTCGCTTCCCGAAGATTCACCGATGACGTATGACTCGCACTTTATTAATCTGGGATTAATTAGATGAGAGAGAAAATTAATATGTGATTAATTGCGGAGATATTTTATCTGGGATAAAATATTAATTAAAGAGAGAGAACGATTAATTTGGAATTAATCAATCAAATAATATATTCGATATATTATACGAAATTGGATTTCGAGACGGAATTGAAATTAGATTTTAATTCGGGCAAACGAGTTAATTTAGAATTAATTCATTAGCGATGTGAATAGTAATTTTGCCAGGTAAAGTTATTTAATTAAATTAGATTTAATTTCGTCGCAACGGAAAATTCGTTAATTTGAAATTAGCGAACCCGAGCCCAGGAGTGTTTGCGGGCGCACTCGCATTACGAATTAAAATGCGGCCACAAGTCACATCAAGCGTCAAATCACTAGTCAATCAATTGATGTGATGTCTAGTCACTTTGAGTGATTTGACAACTTGTCATGAGTGATATGAATAGTTGAGGGAAGTAGTTGGCAAAGCTTTAATGCTTGACTTTTTGAAAGCATATTTGGTATATGTTTAATTGATTTTTGAAATCTATTAACTAATACACAAAACCAACTTCTTCTCTCTAATTTTTCTCTCCCTCTCTCTCGCCCAATGGGCATTCTTTCTTTTTCCTTCACTGCATTGCCGTGAGCTATGGAGAAGCTATAGGAAATTTTACGGCAAAATTTCTGGAGTGCTAGCACGCTTTAGGAGTATTGTGAAGGTGATAGGGAACCGCACCCGTGAGCATGGAATCACAACACAAAGCTTGGAGCTTGATGGAGGTGATGACCGAATTCTTGGAGGAGCAAAAACCAGTCCACTGCCGTGCACACCATGGAGGGGAGCTTGAAGTTTTTGTGTTCGTCGCATCGCTCAACCGATCATTGTAAGTATTCCGCAACTTCTTTGAGTATTTGCACATGTGTTTCATTGCTTAAAACGATCCCGGTTAGACCGTAGAAACCCAACACCACATGTAATATATTACGCAAGTAGAACTTTAAACAGTACACAAATGAATTACACTACCATATAAAAAGAACTATTTGCTGTAATATTTGCATTGGATAAATTTCGATCATATTTAATTGGTTCTTCAACAATTGTCTATTCTGATCATGCTGCTGTTAGATATTTGATAACTAAATAAGATGCAAAGCCAAGATTAATATTGTGAATTTTGTTGCTTCAAGAATTCAATATCACAATCAAATACAAGAAAGTGGCTGAGAACGTGGTTGTAGATCATTTATCGAGACTCATAAATGAGTCACTAATTGATACAATTCCCATAAAATGACTCTTTCTCGATGAGTTTTTTATTCTATGTAAACACAATGCCTTGGTTTGCTAATATCGTCAATTTTCTTATAACATGAAAGATACCTCCAGACTGGAGCCAGCAAGATAGGAGGAAATTTTTGACTGAAGTCAAAATATTCTATTGGGATGATCCATATATGTTTAAATTTTTCCTTGATCAGATTTTCAAACGATGCATATCGGATAATGATATTAGTGGTGTTATTCGGTTTTTTCATTCAGAAGCATGTGGAGGTCATTTTTCATCTAATAAAACCGCTGTAAAAATCTTGCAGTGTGGATTTTATTGGCCCACCATTTTTAAAGATACACATGCTTTCTGCAAAACTTGCGAAAACTGTCAAAAAGTTAGAACCCATTTCAACCATCATTTGGATTTTTATATATTTTTAGTTATAGTAGATTATGTCTCAAAATGGGTCGAGGCGATTCCTTGTCGGAACAATGATCACACAAGTGTGATCAAATTTTAAAAGAAGATATTTTAAGTCGATTTGGAATCCCTTGGGCCATCATAAGTGATGGAGGTAAACACTTTTGTAACAGACCCTTTGAGTCATTAATGAAAAAGTATGGAGTCACACACAAAGTTTCCACCTCATATCACCTTCGGACAAACGGTCAAGTTGAACTAGCGAATAGGGAAATTAAATAAATTTTAGAAAAAATGGTTAACCCAAATAGCAAAGATTGGTCTATTCGACTAACTGGTGCACTTTGGGCATACCGAACAGCTTTCAAAACGTCTTTGGGAATGTCGCCCTATCGTCTAGTTTATGGAAAACCTTGTCATTTGCCTATAGAACTTGAGCATAAAGCAAATTGGGCTATTAAAACATTCAAACCTTAAAAATGTCGGTCATGAGTGTAAATTGAAATTAAATGAACTGAAGAGTTAAAGAATGATTCATATGAGAATGTAAAAATTCATAAGGCTAAAACTAAAGTCTTTCATGATAGTCGAATTTCACGAAAAATATTTGAAGTTGGTCAAAAAGTTTTGCTTTTATAATTCCCGTCTTCATTTATTTCCTAGAAAATTGAAATTCAAATGGAGTGGCCCATTTATTGTGAATATGTTTCCATACAAGACTATTGACATTGAGAATCCTAGGGATGGTGATATATTTAAAGTGAATGGACACGTCTGAAATCATTTTTGGAGTGTTCAAATTTTCGAGAATCTTTTTTCCTGTCAAACCCAGTGTCCTATGATTGATGTAGTTTCTTTTCTTTTTTGTTTAATATTTTTCTAATTTCCATTTTTCTTAGTTTTGCAGCATTTTTATCTTTTCTCTTTTTAATCTCACATCCCGGTTAAGCAGCGGATAACGGTACTCTATCACTCAAAGTCGGTTATTTCAATCTCCTAAAATTACTGATACCCTACAACTAAGGCATGGAAGAAACTCTCACAAACCTCCGCAAACATTTTCCTTCTCTTTCCCAAAATGCTATGAAAATTTTTTACAAAGCACACACAAAAAGAATGAGGCTTCTTATGATTCATGGTATTCCTAGTGATATTCGTTGGGTAATTGAAGAAAAAGTTCACTTGGCAGGTGAGTCATCTAACTTTTTCATTTCATACATGTTTGGTTTAGGGAAAAACACCAATGCTAAAAAACGAAGAGCGAAACAATTAGGTGTTTGCTATAAATATGCACTCTGTACATGTAACACTCGTTATCGTTATTTAGGAATGGTGTCTGATAATCGTGAAGATAAAATTCAATTCATTAAAGATGGCTTGAGTAAGGAGTCTTTAGATGATATATCATTGACTTTTGAGACGCATCCTAGTTGATATGTTCATCGTGAGATTCGTAAGTTGCATACATAATTTCAAAAAGAAAGAAAACATACATTCTTGGGAATCTGATTTTAAAAGACCATGGTTGCCAATTTATAAGAAAGTTAGATGGGAAGCCTATCCTCGACCCATAGAGGGCGTTCAAGCCGTTACCGGACGTAAAACCAGAGGAAAATATGAGCCACAATCACAACTACTAGTACATATTATTTTAAATTATTTCATTGATTTCTTTTACTTTAAATTACTGTTTTGATTTACTTTACTTTTTTCGACATTATCTAAATTTTTTGACTTTCACGATCTATTTCCTAATAATTATCATTTTGTAGGTATTAGTGTATTTATTACTCACCATTTTCCGGATCTTTAAATTCAGCTCGTCACGTCTCTCTCTTCAACACATCTAGCTAAGAGAGATAACACAAATGGAGACAAGGTCAAAATGACAAGTCACTAATATCTATGTGTTTTGTGGAACTAGCTCTGGAACTAAACCATAATTTGTTGAGACTGCGAAAGAATTGGGTAGAGTTATGGCAAACAGAAACATGCACTTAGTGTATGGCGGTGGCAATCTTGGATTGATGGGGTGTGTTTCAAAGGTTGGACAAGAAAGTGGTAGTCAGGTTTTAGGGATCATTCCAAAACCCTTAATAGAGGACAACATCATCGGAAAATCAAATGGAGAAGAATGTATTGTCTGGGGTACGTCTGAAAGACTCATTGAAATGATCAATCATGCTGACGCTTTCATTGCTTTACCAGGTGGGCTGGGCACGTTGGAAGAAATATTCACAGTTGCGTTATAGGTAAACTTGAATATTCATCAAAACCCATTGGGCTGTTTAGTGTTAATGGATTTTTCGATTTTCTTTTTGTATTTCTTGAAGATGCCAAAAGAAATTGGTTTATTTCAAAACCAGTAAGAGATATCTTCTTAACTGCAAGAAAAACTGATGATTTAATTGACCAACTCTTAGCTTATAAACCAAAAATCGACCATATCCTTTCCAAATTGAACTGGTCCGGTAACGATCGTGAAACAAAGCACAGAGTAAACCTGGACCTTAATCTGTAATCTTTAGTCATAGATGAAATTGTCAATTCTGCACTAACTAGCTGATATCTTCTAAACTCTATTTCTCTTTCCTTTAAACATTGGGGACAATGTCTCATTTTGGTTGGGGGAGATGATAGCTTATAAAGATAATTTTCATTTTCTGTTGTTGTTGTTGTTGTTTTTATTCAAAAAAATAAAAAATTGTTGTTTTTATTTTGTTGTTATATTGTGCGTAAGAATATATATCCATATATATACATACAGACTAACAACAACTTATTTTCTAAACAAAGTGAAATTGTTGTTCGGAGGTGACTGTGTAAGGAGTTTCGCTCTTGAAACGCATCTCAAAATAACTCGTAACAAATTATTTGTTGTTCCTTCTTTTTGAATCATTTAAATTTGTGAATTCTACATAATATTGATTAAATTTGATCTTTTATGCTTATTTGATAGAAATCATCAGCGACATGGTAACATATGCTCATAGGTAGTAAGTGAAAATTTTGTAATATTCAGCTCTCTAGTTTGTTGGAGGTAACACCTAAAAGTAGTGAAATTTATGTTTATATATATATATATATATATATATATATAACAACTAATTATGCTTTTACTTAATAACCGGACATCTTACCTCAGCAAGCATTGATTGTTCACGTAAATGGTAAAGCTTGATTTAGTTTAATAAAAATATAATAAAGCTTTTACTCAATAACCGGACATCTTGCCTCAACAAGCAGTGATTGTTCGCGTAAAACATTAGAGCTTGTTATATATATATAAAAAATAATAATTGGAGTTTGAATAAGTTCATTTTTGTGGTCTTTTTAACTCGAGCAATTAAGTCCGTATGAGTCTTTTAACACTTAGTGCACTAAGGCCAACTGGCTTGGAAGTCACTTGCCCAAAGCTCTTTACAAGGGTTAAAAAGAAAGCTTAAAGAAATCAGATTTTTTTTTATATATATCTGAGATCCAAGGAATTAAGTCTGTAGGAGTGTCTTAACATCTAGTGCACTAAAACCAACTGGTTTGGGAGTCACTAGCCTAAAGCTCGATACAAGGATTGAAGATGTATTTGTAAATAAACTTTCTTTGCCAATAGGTGCGAACTCTAATATAATTTTAGGATAAAAATATTACTCTATTTTCAACAAATACCTGTGAATATGTGGGCACAATCAATTGATTAATACCTTGTTTTGAGTGTATAGAAGAATGGTAAAAAGAACAGGAGAAATTATTTATTTGATAATTTAGAAAGATATAAAACAATTGTTAACTTGGATAAAAAATTTCTTTCAGTTTTCGCTTGAATTACTAGGGACTAGTAATAATCTGGTTGGGGGTGTGATGAACACTAAAAGTGCATATTTATTATACGCAAAATCAATCGTTTTACACTTATAGTTTCACTAATCCCTTTAATTTAGGACGTCCGTGAAACAATATTAGAAGTTATGTTTTATATATTTTTATTGTGTATTTTTTTTTTTAGTAGGTAAAATACTGCTCAGAAGCTCGACGGGAAAAACCAGACTTGAAAAAGGGCAAAAACGGAATTTCAACAGGCGTGTCGTGACACGCAAGGACTCAGCTTCGCGACACGCCCATAAGGACAACAACACCGCCGACACCGCCTTTCACGTCGCGACACGCAATGCCTCAGCGTCGTGACGCCCTAATCTTTCAACACGTGTCTCCCAGCTGGCAGACGCGTCGCGACGTACACAACATTGGCTTCGTGGCGCACGGACCTTTCTCAGCCTATAAATTGAAGCTTCCGGCAGAAGAAATTTTCATGATTTCATTCCGATTTCTCTATAAACTTTGGAAGAGAGTGTCTTGTGTGTTTATTTATTAAAGCTTTCTGTAATGTCTTTTTCTTTCAGTAATAAAATTAAGAGTATTTTTAATTACAAAATGAGTAGCTAGTTTCTTTTTGCTGGGGTAAAGGGTGAAGCTTTTGTAATGAAAACTTATATCAATCCCGCTTACATTATAATAAATAAATTGTAGTCTAATGATTAAAACTTGATTTAGATCTAGATTAATTATTGACAAAATTGGATACCGCCTATATGGCTGGTTTTGTTTTGCTACCACCTATATGGAAGGTTTTATATGATTTTGGCATAATTGAGTACCAATTGGACTTGTTATATATAAACGGTATCACCGCCTTTATGGCTGGTTTTATAGGGTATCACCGCCTTTATGGCTGATTTTATATTTTTGACATATTTAGTACCTTGGCAGGACTAGTTATCGACAAAATGACTACCTCCTTTATGGCCGGTTCTATATATTGGCATAATTAATTCCTGAGATAAATTAATTGGGCAACAAGGACAATATATATTATAATTAAGCGAGATTTCTAGATTTGAAATATTAAAAGTGGATCCCCTAACTCCAGCATTTCATTTTATTATTGCATTTTAACTTAAAAGTTTCCAACAACTTCAACAAATCAAACATTTTTCTTTTCGCTCTACTTATCATTCTATTTTACTAAATCTATTCCCCGTGGATCGACCCCGGACTTACCAGGTTATTTTATTATTTCGACACTCTTATAATTGGGAGTAAAAGACCACTTTGTGAGCGTGTCAGCCATCGCTTCCAATAATTCATATGCCTCATCTTCACATTTTCTTATTAGAGCTCCTCCAGTAGCTGCATCAATTACAGTTCTGAGCATTTCTGTCAGACCACTATAGAATACTTAGAATTGTAACTATTTTGGTAGACCACTTTCTGAGCAAACCCTTAAACATTTCTCATGCTTCGAACAAACACTCAGAGTTAAACTGAACAAAAGATTAATATCGTTCTTCTTTTTGTCCTTACTTGTGGGAAGTAATTGGCGAGAAATTTCAGTCCAAGTCATTCCAATTAGTGATTGATCCGACTAGCAGCGAATGTAACTAACATTTTTCCCCTTTCCTCAAGTGAAAATGGAAAGAGACTGAGTCTAATTATGTATCATCTACAATCTTATTATATTTGAAGGTCCAATAAATTTCTAGAAAATTGCCTATATGAGCACTGAGATCATCATTCAAAACACCCCCAAACTGTAGCAATTGTTGCATCATATGGATACGAGTCATGATTTCACAATTATTTGCTTGAAGGGATGGTAAGACAATGGTAGGATTGAACCCATCTACTAATGGTATTGCTCTATTTCTAATAGTAATAGATGGTGTCGTAGCAAGCGAATTTGGCTGTTGGTCATTCATGATGAGTTATTGGTGTATGTCATGTCATTTTGCTTTTCTCAACTATTGGAGAGTTCGTTCGATCTCAGAGTTGAGAGGTTGAAGTTCGAAACTTCAACTTCTTCTCATATAAACTTTCAATCACCTAATAAATGCATGAAAAGTAAAAAATAAAAATAAAAAAATAAAAAAACTCAATCAAAAAGTGAAATAAATAATCCTAACATCAATAAATAAAAATATAATAATTTCCGGCAATGACGCTAAAATCCTGATAGTGATTTTGTATAACACGTAAGCGCACGTATTGCACCCATAATATAGAAAAGATTAAACCCACAAGGACTTACTATTAATCATATTGAATTCCAAAACTAGATTACTTCTACTTCTAACTAAGTGAATTAAGGGAGTTTTTTTTTTTTTTTTTTTTTTTTTTTTTTTTTTTTTTTTCTTCAAGATTAATTTAAACTAAAAAAAATTAAAAACTGAAATTGTAAATTTTGAGAAAACTTATGCGAGAAAGAACCTAAGGTTACTACTTCACCAACACTTTTAAATGGATATGTGTTTTTCCTACAACTGAGTAGTCATTATAGATTATTAAGTTAAAATATGAGGTTATCTACAAGTCTCTTGTAATAGTCGAGTAGAAATACTTAACTTATTTCTACTTATGGTTATACATACCTTGCAGGTATATGTCTATCCGGCATGAAAATATATTTTTATGAATAAGATCATGCGTTATTAATTCCCAAGAATAAACCAAAACAATCTTTTCCAAGTTTTTTTTTCGGTTTAATACAACGATCCTATAGGTGATCAAGCATATAAAGCATTAAACATATAGAATAATAAACAATTCAATAACAAATACTTAATATTAGAGGTGTGCATTAATCGGTTTTAACCGATTAACCGAACCGTTCCGACTAATTTTTTATTACGGTTCGGTTAATTCGGTTAAATCGGTTATTGCGGTTAAATTTTTTAACTTTTTCGGTTATTCGATTCGGTTACGATTAAGTTAATATAATCGAAGATGCATTAAAATTAATATTTGTGCATAGGTTCCATAAAAACTCTGAATTAATGATTTAGTTTCTATTTATATTCAATAAACACAAAAAATTCATTTTTTTTTTTAAATTGTTGAAAATCTCACCGCCAAACCATCACTTCCGGGCTTAAGCGAAATAGGTAAAACCTCCGGCTGCCCCAGACTCTTACAAGAAACACACTCCCTGGATTCGAATCCAGGACCTCAAGATGAGATCATGAACCTTACACCACCAAAACACGTCCCTTGGGGACTTCATTATTATAAGATAATAATTATTAATAACTAAAAAGATTGAAAGAGAAGAAAAACTTTTGATGTGATATCTCTACTTCAATCTTCAATTTTTGAGTTAACTTTTATATTTTCGTATTGTTTTAAGTGTTCTTCCTTATTTTCTTCTCTCAAAATTGAAATTCCTTTACGTTATGGACAGACTGACTTTATATAAAGGATGTTGTGTAGCTTCCTTGTGTCTTTCAAAATATTACATAATATGGGTCGAAAGCGACACATGAGTCGTGTTGTTGCTGAGTCTTTTCCAGAGGCATCCTTTTAAGCTCATTGAGGTCTAAACCTGCAAAATACAAAGGAAACAATTCAAAACGTTTGCAAGGCTCGATTTAAGCATCAATATATAGTAAATGAATGATAAATATAGATATATTGACCACTTATCACTTGAACTTTCCTTAATTGACTCTTTTATTTTTATCATCTATCCTTGGTTGTATTGGTGGTTACTGTATTTTCGTTCACTAATCATTAATAAATTTGTATTTATTTTAGTAATAGTACCTGTTTTAATAAAAATAAAAACAAAAACAAAACAAAACAAAACAAAAAAAAAAAAGTTACAAAGAAGATGGTGATGACATGAGAAAGACAAGCCTTTTAGATTGGTGCTTTAAAAAAACAAAATTAGAAAATGGCATGGTATGACGCGGAAATAAAAAATGGCCCCTATCCTTTTTTTATTTATTTATTTATTTATTTTTTGTCTTTTTTAAACATCCAAGGTAATTGACATTAAGGATAACAAAAATCTTTACGGGATTGGATCCATGGGTCAGGTGTGTTGTGATCGGTATGATTATAATTTTTTATACTTATTAATCGGAAAATGTGTGTTGGAATACCATATAATTAAAGATAAAATACAGGTGTGAAAGGCTTGGTGTAATATTTTGAGTTTTCGAAATAGTTTTGGAAAGTTCATGGATCGCAATTTTGATCTCGGAGTGAGACGATGTTAGAGTGTATAAGTTTGAGTGTTGAAGAATATAAGTCGGAATTTTTTGAAGTGGTTTTTTAAGGCATTGGTAATCTCGTAATTCGAAATCAGTTACACGTATTTTCAGGATATTTTTATTTGAGGAAGTTTCGATATTTCCGTTATAAAAATATTAAAAAAAACTTCGATTAAGCTGACTCTTGACTCGTTGGACTCATTATTACGAGATAAACAACTTTTGTGTTCCGCACTTTTCAAAATTTTGAGATGAAGCACCTTGATTTTGTTGAAACCGAATCGGCCCATTATAGGTACCAGACTGTAATTTCGCCCAAGGACCTTTGCGTAATTTTCAGAAAATTTATAAATAAAACTAGGATTCAGTTTATTACATAGTGGTCCGCAGGAATAAGTCAAATGTACAATAGAGGGGAGAATTAACGCAAGCGAGAGCGGAAAGAGAATCTCGCTGGCGCACGGCGCTCCAAAGTTGTGTGCCTATCTTTTGATAAATGTAATGATATATATGAATTAATTTTTATGATATTATATTATTTGGATAGTTTCAGAAAGTTTCAGATGGTCCAAAATTTTTCCGTAGCGTTTCAGAAGTTTTTGCGGAATATTTTTCTAAAATTCGTAATTTTACGATTTCAGTTGTCTAGTTGTCCTGGAATAATATATTATGTTATGTTAGGAGTATTTGACTGGTTTTGGAGGGAATAGGATTGATCTGAAAGGTCTCGTCGATTTGTGATGTTATCGGATATTTTGACGGATTTTTGGGTTTTGGGTTGGAAAGTGATTTTATGTTATGGTTTTGTGGTATAATATTTTTTCTGTGTAACGAAATTGAAATCGTTGAAAATAGACTCAATTTAGGTGTTCTGAGAAGATCTAGAAATTTTTATTGTTGAGTCGAGAATTCTACATATCACCACGGTTCTAATATTTTTTCGCCGTTTGTTTTGACTGGAATCAGAAGTGATCGCGAGATAAGGTAGTATTTCATGTGATATATATCAACTCTTTGGGTGTTGTTTGTTCATATGACAAATATGTGTGAATATATGCATGTGTAAATATATGTCTGTGTATGATTATATGTATCTAAATAGAAATATGTATAGATTAAATGAACAAACCACCACAGGTTTGTGGTGGTTAAAGCCACGGGTATGGGAGGTTTGGTTAAATGGAGCATAATTTTACGTTATGTATGTGTGTGTGTATATATATACACACTAAGTCAGAAAATATATTGTTCACTTGTATGTGATATAATTTCAATGTGAACTAATATACATGTCGCTTAGGAATTCTTGGTAACTTTGAAATGTATTGTGTGATATGCCCGACTTGTGGGCTTCTTGTTGAATGATGATGGATAAATGTGTGTTTTGTGATGTATTAGAAACGTGAATGGATGTTTCTGTTTTGATGATATTTTTATTTCATGTTCTTATGCCATTTTTTGATATGTTTTGATGATATTGATGGTTTATGGTTTTTAAATGATCAAAAAACAAAGACATTGAAAAACCTATTTAGAGTGTTAACGATAAAGAAAATATTTTGTTCTCTATACTTGTTTACATTTTTATATTTTATGATTGATATTATGTTTACTCCAAGACGCTTGTTAATGAAATATTTCCACTTTGACGCTTGACCTATGATATCAATTTTTATGTCTTAACTTATGACTTTGTCGAGGTGTTTGATGATATGTTTCCATCCCGATGCTTGACTCTTGTTTTCATGATTTATGACTTATGATTATGTTTCTGTCGGAGCACTTATTATAGGGTCCTGACCATCAGAAAATAATTGGCCCACTACCCTCTGTCAATATGGTCTTGTTCGTACAGTGTCCGTTCAGGGCGCACGACTTGAACAGTGAACGTTAGATAAGTTTTTAAAAAGTTTGTTTACAAGAGGATTATTTTTAATGATAAGTATTCGATTTCCGTTCATATTTTAAAAAGATTTTTTTTTTTGTCAAAGGAACATTTATTATTATGGACTGATTGATTTTAAAAGAAATAGGTTTTGAACGAGATACAATGGATTCCATTTATACTATGATATGATATGTTTCCGCCATGACGCTTGTACTATATATTTATGGTTTTATGATTTTTGAATTCGTCGTGGCACTTGTATAGGGCTTTGTCCAACTATAGGGGATCGACCCACTACCCTCTTTCGACATGAGCTTGTTCATTCTTTTTCTAATTTGTGATGCTTTCCAGTGGAGTTGGTGCTAGACCGTTAACAATGATTTTACGAGGAATATGGTTTCGAACTTGACTTTGTTTACAGCAAAAAGTTGTTATGATGTTATTCCAAAATGATTTTTGAATGGTTATTTAAATTTTTTCGTGTGACGATGTAGGTTATTGGTTTTTGTTGACCCTATGTTGTAAAGGATAAAGGGAGAGAGTTATTATGGTTATTTTCCATCTTCTGAATTTGAAGATGTATGAAATTCTTCTGCACAAGAGATTGTATTCGTTATTTGTGAATGTGAATGGGAATTGATTGATGATTCGAAGTATAAAAAGTAGTGCATCTGTATATTTATGATTTATACTTATGTTCTTGTGCATTTCGAGGAGTAAGTATGTTACTATTTTCCGTTATACGAAATTCTAAATATTTGGTTATATATTTATGAAAGTGTAGTATGGAAAGCGATTTTAGGTATGTACGATTGGTAAGTGAAAGATCTGAGGATCAATGTAGTTTAAGTTTTCTGAATTATGCAGGTATGTATATATGTAAGATATTTGATTATGTATGATTGATGTGTTTGGACATGTATATATGTAGGCTCTAGTCTTAGAAGGGATTGCAGATAGGAACAATTATAAATGAAGACTATAATTTGAACATACAGAAATATTAAGTGATAGATAAAGGAAATAATATAAATGATGTTCTTAAATTTGAAAAAGCATATGTAGAAATGATATGGTTTTGATATATAACTGAAATAGTATAAGAATACTTAATAAATGGAATAATTTTACAGATGTGCAACTACAAATAAGTAATAGGGTATGGATTTTGTATTGTCAGTTAGTAAAGGTTAATTGGAAGTTTTAAGATTAAGAGAATTGAGGATAAGAACAGTTTGCATAAAGGTTTTTAATTTTTAATAATATGATAACTTATATAAGTTCAACTGGTAACTGTAAATTTTAGTTTGATTTGTATGCTTGTGTCATGCTTAATATAAGCATGGTTACTTATTGAGTCTTATAACTTAAGCCATTTCAATTTGTCTGCTTTGCCGTATTAGCAACTAGATCGATAAGTCATCAAACTTTAGATGTTATGCTTAAGGGGAAGGATCACCCAAGCTACACTCAACCAATCTAGAATCCTGGGGATGTGTCATATAGTGTTATGGTACATTTGTATCTATTATCCTGATCAAGTATATTATTATATGTATGTAATTACAATTATTGGATTTTAAGTTTTGATTTGGGCGCGGAGTCTTAAAGATTGATTTGATGTTGTTTGGATAGATTTGAGTTTAGACCGGAGGTTTTATTTGCGTATTTGATATTTATACATGCCATTTTATATGCTAGACTATGAATCAGATTGTCTATTTTTTAGGATGTGTCATATCCATTTTTCGTTAGTTTTGAGACTTAGTGACACAAATTGATTTTATCTCATGCCGATAGCATCCTACCTCTGGCGGGGTGTTACAGATTTGGTATCATATCAAAAAGGTTTAGATCTCAGTGACTGTAACTACAAGGTATCCGATCATCTGAGTAAGTTTTCTGTTGTGTATAAACCATATATGTCTTATGCTTGTAACTTGGTTTGAATCATTATGATTTTGATATACGGTATACGATATAGTGTGTTATGTTTTGGATTTGATATGAGTAAGATTCCTCTGATGTCTATGGTCTGGTGTGATTTTGCTTAGGTTTGATAACAATGGAATGGATTCTATGTGATATGATGAGATATGATTCAATGTGATTTGATATGATGTACATGAGCCTGATTTGATATGTTCTAATTTAATGTGTTTTGATTTGATTATGATATGATGAGTTTGAAGTCTGTCGAATGTATTGGTTTGATTGGATCTTGTTTTAACATGATTGGAATTCATTTGATGTACAAGTTTGGATTTGATTTGGGATGATGTGCTGACTTGGTTTGATATGGGTTGATTAATTTGATTTGCTTTGCCTGGGTTAATTTTGATATGATGTGTTATGGCCTATTCCACACGAGATGCATGACTTTTGACGACGTCGAGAGAAAGATAAAAATTGGATATGGATAAGATGGTTAGGACATACACGTTTAGCTCTTAATTATTAAATACAAGGACATGGAAATTTCGAGGACATAATTTTTATAATGAGGGGAGAATGTAATATCCCGAGTTTTCGGAATAGTTCTAGAAAGTTTACAGATCACAGTTTTGGTCTTGAAATGAGACGATATTGGAGTATACGAGTTTGAGTGTTAAATAATATAAGTCGAAATGTTTTGAAATGCTTTTTAGAAGGTTTGGTAATCGCGTAACTCAAAAGAGCCATTACGTGTATTTTCAGGATATTTTTATTTGAGGACATTTTGATATTTCGATTATAAAAAAAGTAAACAACTCTGATTGAGGTAATTATTAAACTGTTGGACTCAATTTTATGAGACGAACACCTTTCGTGTTTAGTACTGTTCCAAGTTTTGAGCTAAAGGGCCTTAATTTTGTTGAAAACTGAATCAGCAGCTGTTATAGGTACCATACTACAATTTCGCTCAAGGACCTTTGTGGTATTTTCAGAAAATATGTAAATAAAACCAAAAAATCATCTTATTACATAGCGATCCTCAAACATAAGTGAAATGTATTGTATAAGGGGGAATTAACGCATGAGAGAGAGGAAAGATAATCTCATCGACGTACGACACTTCGTTACCCACGAGTCACGATAGCTACGATGGGATCATTCAACTCAGGAAAAGTCTTTATAGAGGTCTGGCCACCAAACTAGCTATGCATGGCGGTGTGAAAAGGAAAGAACTTGCGACTTTTCAAGCTATGATTTGGCTCATTCGAGCATTGTTACGAGTTGAACCATATTTCAAATCAATGCCCTCAGAGAGTACTACAAGATTATAGTGACGGTTTCTCCAATCAATGTTCGGTGGCATACAAAATAAGGAAAAAATGAAATGTCTCTAGGACCATATAGCTAGGCAACTCCAAATAAAATTTCTACCATACCAGCACGTTCGTGGGAGTGTTGAGAGTTCGTATATGCCATCAGAATCTTGGTAAGACATCCCGATAAAATTTAATATTTTTCAAGTTTCTCGTTTTGCATTTGAATGCTTGCAGTAGTGTGTAGAGTAACATATCGACATGTATTGAATTGAATAAGTTAGAATGCATCGAAATTGTTCTATTGGTACAATCCGGGCGAAATCGGAATGAATTGGACCGATCTGATGGAAGTAATTACTTTCCAGTAAAATCAGATTTCGTGTGTTTCTGTGTGTTTTGATGAATGTAATGATAAATTTGAGTTAATTTTAATGATATGATATTGTTCAGAGGGTTTCAGAATGTTTTTGAGCGTTCAGGATCCTTCCGTAGCATTTCATAAGCTTTTACGGAAGATTTTCCATAAACGCGTAATTTGACAATTTTTGTTGTATAGTTATCCCAGAATGATTTATTATGATATGTTAGGAGTATTTGACTGATTTTGGAGGGAATGCGGTTGATACGAAGGGTCCCAAATCCATTTGTGACTTTGTCGAATTTTTCGACAGATTTTAGGGTTTTGGGCCGGAAAGTGATTTTATGTTATGGTTTTGTGGTATAAGATGTTTTATGAGAAACAAAACTGAAAATATTGAAAACGGACTCGATTTAGGTGTTTGGGGAAGATCTGGAAGTTTGTATTATTGAGTCAAGAATTCTACATATCACCAGTTCTAATTATTTTTGTCGTCTGTTTTGACAGATTTGACTGGGATCAGAAGTGATCGCGAGATGAGGTAAGTATTTCATGTGATGTATATCAACACATTAGCTATTGTTTGTTCTTAGGACAGATGTGTGTATGAGTATATGTATCTAAATAGGTAAACGTATAGAATAAGTGAACAAACCACCACGGGTTTGGGATGGTTAAAGCCATGGGTATGGGAGGTTTGAAAGATGAAGGATAAATATGTGTTTTGTGATGAATCTTAAATATGATGGATGTTTCAATTTTTATGATATTTTTGTTTCATGTTCTTATGCCACTTTTGATTGATGTTTTGATGATATTGATGGTTATGGTTTTTAAATGATCAATGAGAAAACACTTTGAAAAACTTGTTTACAGCATTAACGATAAAGAAATATTTGCATCTCGGTGCTTGTTTATGTTTTAATATTTTATGATTGACATTATGTTTCCGCCGATTGTTAATGAAATGTTTCCACCTCGACGCTTGATTTATGTTCTCAAGTTTTATGTGTTAACTTTATGATTCCGTCGAGGTGTTTGATGATATATTTCTATCCCGATACTTGACTGTTATTTTCATGATTTATGACTCATTCATTTTCTCGTAAGGGCACTTGTTATTGGGTCCCGACCATCAAAAAATGATTGACCCACTACCCTCTGTTGACATGGTCCTGTTTGTATACTGTCCGGTCCGGACGCGTAACTTGGACATTGGACGCTTGATAAGTGTTTGAAAAGTTTGTTTACAAGATGATTATTTTGATTGATAAGTATTCGATTTTAGTTCACGTTTTCAAAAGATTTGTTTTTTAACAAAGACATACTTAGTATTATGGAAAGATTGATTTCAAAAGAAATATGTTTTGAATGAGATACATTGGATTCCATTTATTCTATGATATGATATGTTTCCACCAAGACGCTTATACTATGTTTTTATGATTTTATTATTTTTGAATTCGTAGTGGCACTTGTATAGTGCTCTGTCCAACAGAAGTGGACCGGCCCGCTACCCTCTTTCGATATGAGCTTGTTTCATACTTTCTCCGATCTGTGCGTGTGATCGGGATATGTGATGCTTGTTCTGTTGACGATGTAAGTGATTGGTTATGTTGAACCTACGTTGATAATGGTACAGAGATAGAGTAATTGTTGTTATTTGCCATCTTCTGAATTTGAAGATTTATGAAATTGCTTGTACAAGTGGTTGTATTAGTTATATGTGAATATGTATGGGTATTGATTGATGATTCAAAATATACAAGGCAGTACATATGTAAGTTTATGATTTATACTATGTTCTTGTGCATTTCGAGGAGTACGCGTGTTATTGTTGTCCGTTATACAATATTCTAAATATTTCGTTCTGCATTTATGAAAGTGTAGAGTGGAAATCAATTTCAAGTATATACGATTGGTAAGTGAAAGATCTGAGGATCATTGTAGGTTAAGTTTTCTAAAATTATGCAGGTATGTATATATGTAAGATATTTTATTATGTATGATTGATGTATTTGGACATGTATGTATTTAGGCTCTAGTGCTACAAGTGATCACTATTTGTACATAACATTGTGCTGTTGTATATGTGACAAAGGAAATTGCTCTTTTATCATTTGTAATTGGATTACCAAGATACATAAATGATAAAAGTCCATATGATTAGTTCCGGATTAATAAGATATGAGACATTATTAATCCACTAAGGTTTAATCATTATAATATCCCTAGTCGTAGTATTATCGAGATTTGACATCGATAATGCGGAATAGACTAGTATTGCACTTGTGCACGTTGTAGGACCATAACAACATAGTTCTCATATATTTGGGTATTGGATACTCATGCAAGTGTAATAGAAGGTTGTGTTTACCGATGGTACGGAAACAGCTTCGCTCTGAATAGACCCATCAGAATCCCATTGGTAGTATGACTATGTGTCTATGGGAATCCGAATCAGGGTAGGTGTATTTGGTCTTAACCTGAGACTTGCATCGCTAATACTTGCGACAATCAATATACTTTGGTTTTGGTCGTCCAGGGCTTTAACAGGTTCTGTGTACGCCTCTTCTGGGTATATTGAGAATTATAGTGTATTGGGTGTGATGTCAAGATGGAAGTATCACTCCAGTCATATGGAGATGATGATCACGTAGGATACGGAACTAGTACTCTTATGTACTGCAGTCATCGGGATAATATGACTAGGTCATGCTTATCCGATTATAGAGACTAGTTACTAGAGATCCGATATATGCTTCGTACGGGGCAGACACAATTCCAGCCCCAGGCCTAGCATGTGACATCTGATACTGGATCGTAATACGCAATACTACGTATACTACGTCTGAAACATATTACATATTCCTTAAAAGAATATTTCTGGAGAATTGGGTAGGCACGGTGCTTTACTAGAAGCCAACCATGTCTTGTAAATTGGTAAAAACGTAGTACTAGGTACGTACGTGTTTGGATAGTCCGACGATCGGATTTACTGCCAACATATCCAGGGAACTCATGGGTCGCTTCCCGAAGATTCACTGATGACGTATGACTCGAACATAATTAATCTGGGATTAATTAGTAGAGAGAGAAAATTAATCTAGGATTAATTACGGAGATATTTTATCTGGGATAAAATACTATTTTAAGAGATAGGACGATTAATTTGGAATTAATCGATATAATAATATATTAGATATATTAAATGAAATTGGATTTCGACGCGAAATTAAATTGGATTTTATTCGGGCGAACAAGTTAATTTAGAATTAATTCGCTAGCGACGTTAATGGTAATTTTGCTAGGCATAATTATTTAATTGGATTTGATTTAATTACGTCGCAACAGAAAATTCGTTAATTCGGAATTAACGAACCCAATCCCGGAATGTGTGTGCGGGCCCACTCGAATTTAGAATTAAAGTGGGCCCACACTTGTCACATCACCTAGTCAACTTTATCAACTTTTGGTTGATAGAAGTAGGTGTGATTTTGATGGTTGCTTGTTTCTTACACAAGCATCATTCAAATTGGTGTGAAAGTGACATATATCAATTTTTTAAGTTTGGTATATGGAATTAATTGATTTTAGAAATCAATTACACAACACACTTCACTTTTTTTCTTTCTCCTTCACCGTGAGCCTCTCCTTCTCCTTCATCTTGGCTTGGCCGAAAGTTGTAAGAAGAAATAGGAAGATTTTGTTGCAAATTTCTTCCATTTCTAGCACATAAAGAGTTATACAAAGGTGATAGGGAAACCTTTCCCATGAGTTGGAATTCAAGGAGAAGCTTGGAAGTTCAACATACATCAAAGGGGAGCTTGGAGCACAACACAAAGGCTTGGAATTTTTGTTATCTCCTACATCCAAAACCGATCAAAGTGAGTATTTTCCGCATTCTTACTTTGTTGTATTCACATGATTTCTTGCTTAATTGATCTTGGTTTGACCTAGAAAACCCAACAATGGTATCAGAGCCATAATTGAGCATGAAATTGACTTAGGGTTTATATACTTGAATTTGGGTAATTTTGCTTGGAGCATGATTTTTTCAAATTGAGTGTTTGGTTATGTTTGGATTATGATAACTTAGAGTTATGCATGATAAATTTGGATAAAATTTGATTAGAAAATTTTTCCCTTTTCTTTATGAAGGCCGAATGTAACTAGAACCATAGCTCTTATTGATTTTGAATTTTAGACAATTGGATGTGTTTAAAATGCATGAGATATATTAGTTTGTGATTTAATTGGATTGAAATCAAAATTGATATAAAAAGTCCCTAATTGCCGAGAGCCTTATAAGCATGTTGTATTGATTTTGCTTCAATTATGTTGGACATGAATTGATAATATAAAGCATGATTAATTAGTGTAATTGGTGTTTTGGAAATATTGATTTAACTAATTAATTATGGCTAATACACTTTAGTTAATTAAATTGTGATATTGAGAATATTGGAATTTAATTAATTAGGCTTAATTTGGAATTGGGCTATTAATGTTGTATTTGGGCTTAATGGGCTTGGTTGGGCCAAGTTTGGTTTAGGTTAATTGGTTGGATCCAATTAGGCCTAAAACTATTTCCATAAAGTCCAAATATGATAATTGGGCCTAATGGGCCTAAATTGATTTTTGGCTAAGGGTGATTCCTTATTGGGCTTTGGTTGCCAAAGTCCATGCCTTATAAATTAATTGAAAGCCCATTGGACTTTAATTAAATTGACATTGGATGTTAATTGGGCTTTGAGACCCATTAAGATTAGATTTAGAATCTAAGTCGCAAAGACACATTAATAAAGTGTGATTATTTAATTTGGAATTAAATAAAGAATTAGTATTGAATACAAATTAAATTGGATTTAATATTGTAGTTTGATATAATTAAAGAATTCGTACTTTGAGTACTTATTCTTAAAACGAGTTGGACTCGCGCAAATCAAATCGTTGTTCGAACATTGGATGCTCATTAATTAAAGATTAATTAATTGGATTAGATTGATTGATAACATGCTTTGTGTGAATACATGGATGTGATGTATGAATAATGTATATCGGATGGATATTAGATGGGTGAGGGCAATTTTGGAAATTGTTGTAATAAATTTAGAATTGCCTATTACCTATTGACTCTTTGTGTTTCTCTTCTCACCTATGTTGGACAATTATGACCCATAGCGTCACTATTTGTAAAAAAAATTGTGTTTTTGTACAAATTAATTATGTAGCAATGGAAATTGCCTTTTATCATTTCGTAATTAGATTACTTAAATGTGTGAATGATGAAAGTTCTTATGATTAGTTCCGGATTGATAAGATATGAGACAGTATCAATCCATAAAGGTTTAATCATTAAATATCCCTAGTCGTAGTATTATCGAGACTGGACATCGATAATGCGGAATAGACTAGTATTGCACTTGTGCTTGTTATGGAAGCGTAACAGCATAATTATCATGTATTTAAGTATTGGATACTTAAGCAAGTGTGATAGGAGGTTGTGTTTTACCGATGGTACGAAAAACAGCTTCGCTCTGGATTGACCCCGCGGAATCCCATTGGTAGTATGACTATGTGTCTATGGGAGTCCGCATCAGGGTAGATGTATGACTTGCATCACTAGTACTTGCGACAATCAATACGCTTTGGTTTTGGTCGTCCAGGACTTTAACAGGTTCTGTGTACGCCTCTTCTGGGTTTATTGAGAATCGTAGTGTATTGGGTGTGATGTCAAGACGGAAGTATCACTTCAGTCATATGGAGATGATGGTCACGCAGGATACAGAACTGGTTCTCTAAAAGGTTGCAACCATCGGGATAATATGACTAGGTCATGATTATCCAATAATAAAGAGACTAGTTGCTAGTGATCCGATATATGCTTTGTAGGGGTTTTAGGGGCTAAATCCTGTAACGCAGCGGAAGCGGTGGAAAATCAAATTTTCCGATTTCAAAACTTTTTCTCGGATTAATTAAATAAACATATTTATTTAATTATCCAATAATCAAATTATGAAATAAAATTCAATAATCATATTTAAGTGAATTTACCGAATTGCCCTTACACTTGGTATTTTGTCCATTTTAGTCCGAAATTGATCAAATCAATTTTGAATGATTCTAAATCATTTATAAGATGAACTTAGCATGTTCAAAACATCAAAACACCAAAAGTAACAAAATCCCCAAATTTCTCTCATTTGGCCGAATGCACCATTAGGGTGCCAAATGGTGCACTTTGTGATTTCATGCTTCAAAACACATCAAAATGTAATACAATCAACATGAAACTTTATATACATCATATTCACATCCTTATACACACATAAATGAAAAGCCCCAAATTCGGACAAGGTCTTAAACCCTAATTTTTCAATTTCTTCAAATTGGACAAATTAGACCAAATTGGTTAAATCAATTAGTTCAATCATGTTTCTTTCATTCAACCAAAGTCTCAACACAATGAAACAACTCAAGATCAAATCTAGGTCATTTAAGAGTGGGTCAACAACTCTAGATTAGCAATAAAGTTTCCAAAACCTTAAAAGAATACTTATAACTACACTAGTCACAAGCTTCCACCATTATACATGCTCAACACTTTCACCAATAATGTGTATTTAAATTAATATCTCAATTTGACTATTAATTAATGTGTATTTAAATTAATCATGTATTAAATGTAAATACACAATAATTAAGGAAAGGACTATCGGGTCCCTTTAGCATGTATTTTGCGTTTAACCTTTAAACGACTTTATAAATAATCAATATTACTTATAAATGTTGCTCTAGTGCTCTACGAGTATATTTAATTATTGAGACTCTCTAGATTCAGGTATATCCGTCACGAAATCCAATTTCATGTCCATAATTTATCCACCCGTAAATTATGACGATCACAGATATTCTCCCTGAATCTTACAGGTCGAGATCATGGCAAATGTATAATTCCTCCGTCACAAGTATCCGGATAAATCCCAGAGATATATATGTAAACGTCAAATCTCTATGGGGATTATCTAGTCGACTATTCTATTAGCAATCTCTAAAAGAATGTTTATAACTAGCTTTTAAACTTTACCAGGGGCCCATGGTTTTATCTGATTGCTAATCATATGGAATACCTATGCTCTGGTACACAGAACTAACGGATCCTATCTTGATACACATAGGACACCTGAGGATCTATCTACACCCAATGAACAGGCGGATGTCTGATCTAAATAGATCGGTGACGTGACTGCCATCTAAGTGTGAAAGATGTCTCATGTGCCCACAATGACATCTCAAGTCTAAGAATCACAAGTGCTACTCAACCCGTGAAGATTCTTATTGACGTTGGTGTACCATCCATTAAGAATCTTCGGTGAGTCGTTCAGTGTTTATCTGCTATAAACACCCACACGTGTATACTAGTTTCCAAGACTAATGGTTCATTGAGAAACCATTGGAATCATATATTCCAGTATACGACATGTACCAGTCTCAACGGTTTACTTTACTGACCAAGTAGTGTAAACCTTGACCAGGAACTGTCTGAGAATGACAACGTCATGATACTATTCAATGTCAGTTGCGACGCTTTTGCAACAGTACCATGACTAATCATTCTAGGGTCATTAAGTCTTTACCATATTAAAAGATACATTATATTATAGAAACTGCATATATTATTCATAATAATAATGTTTTACCGAAGTATTCAAAAGAAATACAACCGGGAATTGGCGCTCTGAGCACCAACCCCAACAAAATCTCCCACTTGCTCAAGTGCCAATAATGATTGTATCTAATACCCATCGACTCCACGTGTTTATCAAACAACTTCGGAGGTATGGCCTTCGTCAGCGGGTCTGCTACATTATCTTCATTCGGTACCTTGCACAAAATAATATCCCCTCGCGACATAATCTCTCGAATGATGTGGTACTTGCGTTCCACATGCTTCGACTTCTGATGCGCCCTCGGTTCCTTTGCTTGCGCAATGGCTCCAGTATTATCACAGTATAACATAATCGCATTCTCGATACTAGGGACAACTCCCAATTCTGTGATAAAGTTCTTTATCCACACAGCCTCTTTTGCAGCTTCAGAAGCTGCAATATATTCCGCCTCAGTGGTGGAATCTGCTGTCGATCCCTGTTTGGAACTCTTCCAACAAAATGCACATCCGTTAAGGGTAAATACGAATCCAGATGTAGACTTTCTATCATCAGGATCCGATTGGAAATCAGAATTCGTATACCCGTTAACTTGCAGTTTGTTTCCTCCATAAATTATTAACTATCCTTAGTACCTTTAAGATACTTAAGGATATGTTTAATGACTATCCAATGGTCATTTCCTGGATTGGACTGATATCTACTAATTACGCTAACAGCGAAACTGATATCAGGCCTTGTACATAACATGGCATACATTATGCTACCCAAACACAAAACATAAGGTTGGTTAGACATTCTAACCTTCTCATCTTCTGTTTGTGGACTCATCTTCTTTGAAAGATGAATCCCATGTCTGAACGGTATGTTTGATGTCTAACCTTCTCCCAGGTCCTTCATGGAGAAATTCTTACAGAGGTACGCTTTGACGCTTTGTAACATACCTAAATCATTCCCAATGATTAGGATGTCATCAACATATAGGACTAAAAATACGACCATGCTCCCACTGGCCTTCTGATACACACATGATTCTTCCGAATTCTTGAGAAAACCAGATGATCTAATAATCTCGTTGAGTCGAAGATTCCAACTTCGTGAAGCTTGTTTAAGTCCATAAATGGACTTCTTAAGCTTACATACCATGCTCGAGTTTTCGCTGGATGCAAAACCTTCCGGCTGTTCCATATAGATTTCTTCATCAAGAAATCCATTTAGAAAAGCCGTTTTGACATCAATTTTCCAAATCTCGTAGTCATGATACGCGGCTATAGAAAAAAAATCCGAATAGACTTAAGTATTGCTACTGGCGAAAAAGTTTCATCGTAGTCGACGCCAGGTCGCTGCGTGTAACCTTTTGCTACCAGTCGGACCTTGTAAGTTTCAACCTTACCGTCAGGCCCGTTCTTCCTCTTGTAAACCCATTTACAACCGATAGGAACAATTCCTTCGAGAAGCGGAACCAAGTCCCAAACCTGATTCTCATGCATTGAGTCTATCTCGGATTTCATGGCACTTTGTCATTTCACGGAGTCGATGTCCAACATCGATTCTCTATAGGTGAAAGGATCTGTCTCTTTAACTAAGAGAACATCCAGACTCTTTTCTTGTATCAAATACAAGCGTTCAGGAGGTCTAGATACCCTTTCCGACCTACAGAGTGTGTGTGTTGAAGGTCCTTCATCTACTTGAACTTTAGGTTCCTCCGTTCGTTCGTTGTTTTTCAGGTTGGACTTTATCAAGCTCAACCTGTCTATAATTACCACCTTCTGAAAAAAATTCTACTTCTAGAAATTTTGCGAAGCGAGCTATGAACACATTTCGATGCTCGGTATCATAGAACAGATATCCCCTCGTATTCGAAGGATATCCGACAAACCTAAACTTTAGCCCTCGAGGCGAAAACTTATCTTGCTGAGTCACCTGACATAGGCAAGACAACCCCAAACCTTAATATAATTAAGATTTGGTCTCCTACCGAACCATATCTGATACGGAGTCATAGGAACAGCTTTTGAAGGAATCTTGTTCAAAAGATGTGCAGTTGTTAAAAGAGAGTAGCCCCATAAATAATACGGCAAATCTGTGAAACTCAATATTGATCGGACCATATCCAATAAAGTCTGATTTCTCTTCTCAGACACTCCATTGTGCTGTGGAGTACCTGGAGGAGTATATGGAGCGAGAATCCCATTCTCCTTCATATAATCCATGAACTCACCACTCATATATTCGCCGCCTCGATCAGATCGAAGGCATTTAATATATTGTCCAGTTTGTTTTTCTACTTTATTTCGGAACTCTTTGAACTTTTCAAAGGTTTTCCGATTTATGTCGCATCAAATAGACATAACCGTACCGTGACAGATCATCGATAAAGGTAACGAAGTACGAATAACCACTGTGAGTAGTCTGACTTAGTGGACCACATACATCATAATGTACGAGTTCCAGTAAGTTAGTGGCTCAGTGTCCAACACCAGAAAATGGGTCTTTGGTCATCTTACCCTGAATACAGGATTCACAAGTTGGATAGGATTCAATGGTAAGATCTGGTATCAAACCATTCCTAA
Source organism: Zanthoxylum bungeanum (assembly GCA_019454045.1). Lineage (NCBI taxonomy): Eukaryota > Viridiplantae > Streptophyta > Magnoliopsida > Sapindales > Rutaceae > Zanthoxylum > Zanthoxylum bungeanum. The sequence goes on from SKCR01000229.1 coordinate 49,475, forward strand.
CCAATTGGGTAAGGCGTTTACGCCAATGTGACCAAGCCGCATATGCCAAAGTTCAGTATCATTAATTACAGGTAAACTACGTTTATTAACTCAGTATTTAAAATATCTTTTGAAGTTTGCAATGTATAATGACCATGCTGGTTTGGACAACTAAGGATCTGAATATTATTTCTATCATATAAATATAAAGAACTGTTCTTAATATTAATACAAAAGCCTTCTATATCCAATACAAAAAGTGATATAATATTAGCTACACATCCTGGTACAAAATGGCATTCATTTAACAAAAGTGTCCCATTCGCAATGAGATCTCGCATACTCCTACTGCAAACTGTATCCAAAGAGTCTCCACTCCCGAATCGCAACTGCATCACTCCGGGCTTCAGCCTCCTACTTTCCTTAGCACCTGCAACGAATTACAAATGTGAATGGGACAAGCAGATTCAAATCCAGTTGGATGTAACGGCTTCACAGCCAAAGATATATTAATAACTGGAAAATAAATGTACCTGATGTAGATGCTCTCTCCCTCCTCAGCTGGGCGAGTGTAGTCAGGACAGTTCTTTTTCCAGTGCCGACTTTACTGCAGTGATGGCACTTGTCTTCAGAAGCCCTTTTGGGCTTAGCTATCTTTGCCTGCGGTTGAGGACCAAAACCTTCTTCTTCTTCCCTTTCTTCTTCTTTCCTTTGGCAAGGTCCTGGGAAGAAGCGGAAAGAGAAGTGGGTCTAGGAGGGCGAGTCGTACTCCCTTCATAAGGTCCTCATCCGCGCCGTGAGCAACATCCTATGTAACTCATGGTAGGTACAGATAGTCCCATCATGTTGAAAACATCACGAACTGGCGATATGAAGCTGGGAGAGAACCAAGAATGACACTCCTACCGAGAATGTCATTTAGAATGAGATTATGTTGTCTCAATTGATCGATCAAATCGATCATTGAAGAACATGCGGGCTAACAGCTTGCCCCTCATCCAACCGCGCATGGAACAATTCCATTGCGACTTTGTGAACAATCACTTGTTCTTGGTTCTCAAATGACTGTCTCAATCGAGTCATCATTGTATAGGCATCTGACATGCCATAATACTGTTTCTTGAGTCCCGGAGACAGTGAACTAAGATGTATGATTTAACTCTTAAATCATCATTCTTCCAAGTTTCAAAAACTTGGTCCTCCTCCGTAGCATCCGCACCAACAGCAAGTGGCAACGGACCCTCAAGAACATATCCCAGTTTCTCAGAATCGAGGACAACCTCAAATCCAAGTCCCAGTCAGCGAAGTTTTCAGCGCCTTTGAGTTTTGTTCGCATCAAGCATACGCGCAAACTGATTTGTGGATGGTGCCGCCATCGCAAATCTATCATATAGATCACGAAAAACGGTTAGCAGAAATTAAGCAGTTTCATATAATATCAAAAGCATAAACTAGATCATGGATTTTTAATATAAAATGCCCCTCCCACTAAATCATGCAATACTGTAATCCCCAAACATAATACAAAGATTTAATAATTAAATTAAATGCAAATAGTGAAAAGTGGATCCCGTGAATATATTTCAGCTCACAGCAGAGGCACGGTCTCGCCTACGTATATTCACCAAGTAGACAACTCATTTGTCAATCACTCAATAGTGACTCCTGGGTTTCTGGTCCTGGTCATTTCTCGTTGTCGCTGCGAAGGAAGGCCCACAAGGAGACGTACCAAGGTTAAACTCGTCAATGATAAACTCAAGTTACTTACGTAATCCTGACAGCTAGGGCACGTTCAGAATTCCGCTTTCGCTTGAATTTATCTAGTATCTAATATACATCCGGTATAAATAAATCTCTATCGGCTACACCCTCACAGCAGAGGCACGGTCTCAGATGTAGTCACAGAGAGTATTCATAAACCGTATTGACAAGACGGACCACATAACATGCATCAAATACATAATTACATTAAAACCTTATTAATCAGGGATTTTCCGCTAAGTGTCATACACCCTAAATCTAACCAATTAGATTATAATAAGCATGTATAAAGTCAAGAAAACATGATTAAACATTGATTTAATAAGCTAATCATTTTAGGGGGCCTAGAATCAGACTTGCTCTGATACCATTTTGTAGGGGTTTTAGGGGCTAAATCCGGTAACGCAGCGGAAGCGGTGGAAAATCAAATTTTCCGATTTCAAAACTTTTTCTCAGATTAATTAAATAAACATATTTATTTAATTATCCAATAATCAAATTATGAAATAAAATTCAATAAATCATATTTAAGTGAATTTACTGAATTGCCCTTACACTTGGTATTTTGTCCATTTTAGTCCGAAATTGATCAAATCAATTTTGAATGATTCTAAATCATTTCTAAGATGAACTTAGCATGTTCAAAACATCAAAACACCAAAAAGCAACCAAAATCCCCAAATTTCTCTCATTTGGCCGAATGCACCATTAGGGTGCCAAATGGTGCACTTTGTGATTTCATGCTTCAAAACACATCAAGATGTAATCCAATCAACATGAAACTTTATATGCATAAGATGCACATCCTTATACACAACATAAATGAAAATCCCCAAATTTGGACAAGGTCTTAAACCCTAATTTTTCAATTTCTTCAAATTGGACAAATTAGACCAAATTGGTTAAATAATTAGTTCAATCATGTTTCTTCATTCAATCAAAGTCTCAACACAATGAAACAACTCAAGATCAAATCTAGGTCATTTAAGAGTGGGTCAAAAACTCTAGATTAGCAACAAAGTTTCCAAAACCTTAAAAGAATACTTATAACTACACTAGTCACAGGCTTCCACCATTATACATGCTCAACACTTTCACCAAACTTCCATTCACCAAAACCACAAAGAATAAAGAAAAGAATAACTTAAGAAATCACAAGATGTAGCCTAGATCCTAAGGAATATTTTCCTTTCTAATAGTAAGTTGAGAAAACTTACTAAATCCAAGTTTTTTTCTTTGTTTTTCCTTTTCTTCTTCTCTAGCTTCTCTTGTTTCTTTTAATGGAGTTTTGTAAAAGTTATTAGGTTATTAAAGAAATGAAATTAAAACAATATACTTGTGCAAAAACATGCCTTGGCCGAAATTACAACAAGCATATACAAGAAATGTAATTTCAATTTCATTTGATTTCAATTTAATCAACTTGATAAAATATCTAAAAACACTTTAAAGATATTTTTAATTAAGTCAACAAAGGGAACTAAGCCTTTAAAACAAATATCTAAATTTTAAGATATTTATATTTTAATTATTTAATCATTTAACAATTAAATAATTAATTAATTAATTAAATACAAATATATTAAATATATGTATTATATTTACATTAAATATTAAATACATATATACATTTAGGATATTAGTCAAATATCTCAATTTGACTATTAATTAATGTGTATTTAAATTAATCAAGTATTAAATGTAAATACACAATAATTAAGGAATGACTATCGGTCCCTTTAGCATGTATTTTGCGTTTAACCTTTAAACGGCTTTATAAATAATCAATATTATTTATAAATGTTGCTCTAGTGCTCTACGAGTATTTCATTATTGAGACTCTCTAGATTCAGGTATATCCGTCACGAAATCTAATTTCATGTCCATAATTTATCCACCCGTAAATTATGACGATCACAGATATTCTCGCTGAATCATACAGGTCGAGGTCATGGCAAATGTATAATTCCTCCGTCATAGGTATCCAGATAAATCCCAGAGATGTAGATGTAAACGTCAAGTCTCTATGGGGATTATCCAGTCGACTATTCTATTAGCAATCTCTAAAAGAATGTTTAGAACTAGCTTCTAAACTTTACCACTGGCCCATGGTTTTATCTGATTGCTAATCATATGGACTACCTATGCTCTGGTACACAGAACTGACAGATCCTATCTTGATACACATAGGACACCCTGAGGATCTATCTACACCCAACGAACTGACGAAGGTCTGATCTAAATAGATCGGTGATGTGACTGCCATCTAAGTGTAGAAGATGTCTTATGTGCCCACAATGGCATCTCAAGTCTAAGAATCACAAGTGCTACTCAACCCATTAAGATTCTTATTGACGTTGGTGTACCATTCATTAAGAATCTTCGGTGAGTCGTTTAGTGTTTATCCGCTATAAACACCCACACGTCTATACTAGTCTCCAAGACTAATGGTTAATTGAGAAACCATTGGAATCATATATTCCAGTATACGACATGTACCAGTCTCAACGGGTTTACTTTACTGACCAAGTAGTGTAAACCTTGACCAGGAACTGTCTGAGAATGACAACGTCATGCTACTAGTCAATGTCAGTTGTGACGCTTTTGCAACAGTACCATGGCTAATTATTCTAGGGTCATTAAGTCTTTACCATATTAAAAGATACATTATATTATAGAAACTGCATATATTATTCATAATAATAATATTTTACAGAAGTATTTAAAAGAAATACATCGGAAATTGGCGCTCTGAGCACCAACCCCACTGCTTCGTACGGGGCAAACCATATTCCAACCCCAGGCCTGCATGTGATCATCAGATACTGGATCGCAATACGCAATACTACGTATACTACGGCTGATAAAGATCAAATTCCATTAAGAATATTTCTGGGAATTGGGTAGGCATGGCGCTTTTCTAGAAGCCAACCTTATCTCGTAAATCGGTAAATAAAAACGTAGTACTTGGTACGTACGTGTTCGGATAATAGTCCGACACCGAATTACTGCCAACATATCCAGGGATCTCTTGGGTCACTTCCCGAAGATTCACCGATGACGTATGTTCGAGCATAATTAATCTGGGATTAATTGCGGAGAGACTTTATTGGGATAAAGTACTATTGAAGAGAGAGAAAGATTATTTGGAATAATCGATAAAATAATATATTGATATATTAAACGAAATTAGATTTCGATGCGGAATTAAAATTAGATTTTTAATTCGGGCAAACGAGTTAATTTAGAATTAATTTGTTAGCGATGTGATAGTACTTTTGCTAGGCCTAATTATTTAATTAAATTCGATTACTACGTCGCGATTGGAAGTACGTTATTCGAATTATCGAACCCGAGCCCGGGAGTGTTTGCGGGCCCACTCGCATTTGGAATCGAGTGGGGCCCATAGTCACATCAAATGTCACTTCACTTGTTACCTTTAGTAGCTTTTGGTTGATGGGTTTAGGGAATTAGTGGTGACTTTTAATACCTCCATGTCAAGCTTGAGTGACCTATTACCAAATACACTTTTGGATATCAATTAATTGATTTGTTTTTTTTTTGAAATCAATTACAAAGTCTTTTATTCTCTCTCCTTACCGAAAATTGAAAGAAATTTTCTTCTCCCCA
>SKCR01000230.1:0-82984 GCA_019454045.1 Zanthoxylum bungeanum
TCCCTTTAATCTGGTGTCATTGGAGGGTATCGAGGCTAGATGTTCAGGTTTTGTCTTCTTCAAATTCACTGGGAATAAGGTAATAGCCGATTCTACTACTTACTTGGGAATCAGAGTATGAGTTTGGGTATCTGGAATCCTTTTTGGCATCTGAATCCATTGGGGGCTCTCAAGACTATCCTGGATTTCTTACTTCTGTTTGTAGTTTGGCTAATCTTTGTTTCTCGGTGATATCCGTCCACTATAAGAAGATTTCGAAGACTATTGGATTTTCTTGGAAGGATTTCTTGGGTAGGAATGGAATCTTAAGTCTGCTAGGTAACTCTAATACTTGTGTGGGGCTTTCATTACTTTCTCTTACTGCCATGGGTCCTTGTATTTTACCTACTGTCCTGGTTTCATATCCTCTACTTTATCCTTCTTCTTTTCTAGCCTTTTCTTTCTCTTTCTACTTTCCTGGGTGGATATCCTTAAGCTTTTCTGTTTCACTCTATCTCTACATATCTCTGTCTCTAACTAGTTCAAGCTTCTAGGTATCTTTTCTTCTAGTTTCCTCTTTTCTCTTTTGCTCTCTAGAATAAATTTCCTTGGAACATACTATCGGGTTCCACAACTCACACTAAACTTAGGAAATGACCAAAGATGATTATGGAATGATTTCTATTTAGAGTGAGGAAAATGAATTCAGAGGATATAGAAATACTTACTAACCTGTTTATGAAGCTTTGAGGATGCACTCGAGGATCGGATACTGGAGAGGTAGTGCCTCATATAGGGGTATCCCGGACATACTACGTATACAAGACCCCAGCACTCTACCCACTACAGTCACTGACTCCCTAGACCATGCTCTGATACCATCTTTGTAACATCCCCAATCTGGGAGATGTTACCGGCAGGGGATATCGGTGTTAACCCCTTAAGCCTCTGACTTTCTGACTGTATCGTAAACTATTCCAGTGCAATGTCATGCATATATGCCAACCATAACTCAATCAACATAAACACTTTCATTACTCATAATACGTACTCAGAAATGTTCCTTTTACAACACTTTAATGAATACTTATAATGACTATCACGACATTAATGCATATATGCAACTCTGACCAGAGTATTATACTTTTTGACTCTGAACTGGTGGGACTCCATCCATGGTGACTGCATCAGTATCCATCCTCCCGAGCTTGTCCTCATGGGAACCCTACAAAATAATAAAGACTAGAGGGCGGGTTATATCGTCATACGTTCTAAGTGAGTGGACTAAAAACTGAAAACTGATATAAAAATCTTTTAGCTTTAAAACCATGTTTTCAAAACATCTTTATATGAAAACTTGTTTCCAAAACTTCGTATTTTGGAAATCTGCCTTTAAAATACTGGTTTTTGAAAACTGTTTACTAAATTCTGGTTTCTGAAATCTAAGTACTGAAAATCTGAAAACTTTACACTGAAATTCTGAAAACTAAAAACTGAAAGGAAATCTGTAAACTAAAAATTATTCTAAGTCCAGGACAACAGCTCAACTAGCAACGTAGAACTCTGGCATCTCTGAAGCTGGTGGTGCCCTACGTCCAGGAAAATAGCTCAACTGGCAACGTAGAGCTCTACACCCAGGACAACAGCTCAACAGACAGTGTAGCCACCAAACCAGGATTCTGGGGATCTACAAAACCCTAGTCCTACTCGAGGATCTGAGAATGTCCCATCAGTCCTCCACATGTGCACATGTCTCTGAATCCGTCAATTCCCCTGTATCAAATTACATGCTGGGGTGAGGTTTTACCTCAGCCCCGAAATACATAAAACTCTTGTTTTAAACTTTTATGTGTAAAGCTCAACTAAAACACATCATAAAACATATATGTCATGTAATAACAGTAACAAAAAAGTCTAACGCCCTAAGGCATAAAAATAAGTCTGATATCAAAATACGATATGAAAACAAGTAAAAGGAAAGTGTCCACGCGTGGCGCCTAGAATTTAGTCTACTGCTTCGTCTCGCATCACGACGCGAACTCTTCATGCGTCGCGACGCGCCTGTGATTTTCAGATATGTTTTGCTTCTCAGCATTCACTCAAATCAAAAGTTATCAAACTTTATTCAATTTCAACACTTCCAATCAAAAAACCATTATACAAAACATTATTTTACACTCAATCTTCATCATCTACACCCCCAATTCATCCTCAAATCAATTCTTAATCCATTTCACACATCTTAACAATTTTTACCAAAAATATCACAAGTTAGAATTCTTTATCTTTCCATTGTTTTAATTCTTAACAAGCATGCTATCAACATCAAAACCAAATCATCATCACAATATGGGTATTAATTTATCAAAACCTTAAAACTTCAAAAATAGGTCATAGATTTCTTACCTTCTTCCTCTTGATTTCTTCATCCCCCAATGATTTCTAGGCTCCTACTTTATTTCCTTTCTTCACTTTCTTCTTCTTCTTCTTCTTCTTCTTCTTCTTCTTCTTCTTTTTCTTCTTCTTCTTCTCTTCTTCTCTTCTTTCTTCTGTTTCCCTCCTCTTTTCTCACGGTTTCACCTTCTCTTTCTTGTTTCTAAAATTTGAGATTTGTAACTAGTGTTTCATTTATGTAGTTTGGACCTTTTAGATATTTGGAAAGTAAGAAGGTTAAAAAATGGAGAAAGTTTGAGATTTTTTGCATTTGGGCCCGAAGTTACTATTCATCTAAATTTTGATTTGCATTTTTGACCCGTTATGGGTCCGAATTTGGAAAAATATTTAATACAGAAGTTGTAGGTCTCAATCTCAGTTTTTCAATGATATAAAATTCATAAAAATCGGAGATTGTATGAAAAAGTTATGCCCAAAATACTATGGGCGGTCCAAAATAAACATGATACAGTCCCGTCCCAGGACTTCGAGAAGTTTTCCGATCATTTCCAAATTCATCTCATGTTTGTATTTAAACCCAACATGATTTATTTTACGTTCCTTTGCCCCGTATGTAATAATATGGTCATAGGTGGTAGTAAAAACTATCGGTCATTACAAATCTGTAATAGTTGGCACAATGTCAAGTTCTATGATAAATTTTCTAATCCAAAAAGCTTCTTAACAGCTTCTGAAGCCGCTATAAATTCCACCTCAGTGGTGGAATCAACTATTGAGCTTTGCTTTGAACATTGTCAACTAACTGCACTGCTATAAATGGTAAATATGTATCCAAATGTAGAATTTCTATCATCTGAATCTCCTTGGAATCGAAGTTTGTATAACCCTTAAATTGTAGCTCATCTTCTCAATATATGAGAAACTTATTCTTAGTACCCTTAAAATATTTTAGGATATGTTTCACGACTGTCCAATGATCATTACTTGGATCAGATTGATATCAGCTAGTCACACTGACGTAGAAACTGATGTCAGGTCTCATACATAATATAACATATATAATACTTCCAATACAAGAAGCATATGACAAGTTAGATATTCTAACTCTCTCTTCCTCAGCCTATGGTGCTATTTTTTTCGAAAGATGTATTCCATATCGAAAAGGTACATTTACTGCCTTGTAGTTAGTGAAACCACACATTTCTAACATTTTATCTATGTATGTGGATTGTGATACCCTTATGAGCTTCCTAACTTTATCATAGTAGAACCTTATACCTAGTTTATACGAAACTTCATCAATATCTTTCAATGAGAAGTTCTTGCAAAGGTAGGCTTTCACACTTTGCATCATTCTATATCATTTCCAATGATAATGATATCGTCTACATACAATAAAATGAATACTATCATACTCTCACTAACTTTCTTTTAGCACATGATTCTTCCTCATTTTTTATGAATCCAGATAATCTAATTATCTCATCAAAATGATGATTCCAACTTTGGGATGCCTGTTTAAGTCCATAAATAGACTTCTTTGAGGTTATAAATCAAGTTTGAAGTCTTACTGGACACAAAACTCTCTGGTTGTTCCATATAGATATCCTCATTGAGGAATCTATTTAGGAACATGATTTTCACATCCATCTGTTATATCTCATAATCGTGATATGAAATAATGGATAAAAGAATCCAAATGGATTTTAGCATGGCTATTGGTGAAAAAGTTTCCTTATAATCAATATCAGGACATTTACCTTTCGTTATCAGTCGGGCCTTAAAGGTTTTAACATTTCCATCGGGCCATCGCTTCCTTTTATAAACACATTTGTAACGAATAGGTTTAACTCCTTCAGGTAGTTCAACCAAGTCCCAAACTTGATTTTCATAAATAAAATCCATTTCATACTTCATGGTTTTCTACCATATTCTCGAATCGATATCCAATATCGCATGCTTATACGTAGTCGTATCTCCAATAAGAGAACATCAAGGCTTGCATCAGACATTAAAAATAGTCTCTCATATGGCCTTGATATTTTATTCGACTACGTAAAACCTGTGTTGTAGATTATTCACCTAGTTGGATCTCTGATTTCATTTCAGATTCCCTAAATTTTGTAATTAAACTCATCGAGTTCAATTTTCTATAATTCTCAGTTTTTCTCAAAAATTTATTTTCAAGAAAAGTGGCAAAACGAGTAAAAAAATACATTTCATTACTTAGAATCGTAGAATTGATATCCCAAAGAACTTTCAAGATATCCAACGGACCTATATTTATACCTCTATGGGTACTAGTTTAACTATAACGTATGTAGGACAAACACAAATATTTAAATATCTAAGACTTGGATTTCTACTGTACCATATCTGATAGGGGGCCGTAGAAACTTTTTTTAATGGAACTCTATTAAATATGTGAGAAGTAGTAAGTAAAACATAATACCAAAGGTAATATGGAAGATCTATATAGCTTATCATAGATCGTACTATATCCAATAAAGTATGATTTCTCCGCTCAGATACACCATTGTGATGAGGGGTCTTGGTGGGCTATATTGAGTGATAATCTCATTCTCCCTTAAATAACTTCTGAATTGGTCGCTCATAAATTCATCACTTCGATCTGATCGAATACACTTGATGAATTGACTGATTTATTTTTCTACTACGATTCAAAATATTTTGAACTTTTCAAATGTTTCTGATTTATGTCTCATCAAATAGACATATTGATATCTTGACTTTTTATCAGTGAAAGTCCCGAAGTAAGTTGAACAATCATGGGCGATATTATTTAATGGACCATACTGATGGAGTTTGTGCTTTGAGTGCAAAACCAAATTATATATTTTATTATTTATTAATAAAATAACTATATTTTTCATTTCATACCTTATAATGGTATTGTCATTATGCGTATTAGTTTGATGTATAGATATACTAAGAATGACATCGACCTTAGAATAGTGTTGGCACTAGGGGTAAACTATTCTTAAAGTAAATATTCATAGTTATTGGTTTTGGAATATGGTCGAATTCCTATAACCTAGAAGACTAGACATGTCGTATATTGGAATTGGAGTTCCAATAGTTTAACCGGATGTAACATGAGTTTTGGAAACTCGTATAGACATGTGGGTATTCATTGAAACGATTACTGAATGACTCATAGATGATTCCTATTAGTTGGAAGTACACACCACCGTCAATAGGAATCTCCTCTATTCGAGTAGCATATATAATCCTTTGACTATAGGATGACATTATTTTGTGTGAGATCCTCCACACTTTGATGCCATATATATGTTCCGGCCTCTAGATGTTCATTGGGGTGGACCGATGCACTCAGTAATCAAGTGCGAAGCAAGATAGGATTTGTCGGCCTATATGTGTACCATAAGAGGTTTAGGTATCCATTAGGGACTCTCTAATTTCAGACACGTTCGACATATAAGCCTATCTAATATGTACATAATTCGGCCACCTCAGAATTCGTAAAGAACATGAACGACCTTTCTGAACTATACAAGTAGGGGTTATCACATATGTTTAACAATCCCTCTGTTGAGCACTTGGGTAGCCGATTATTTTTGATAAAAGATAACATTCGATATTATAATTATCAACTAAGATAATCAATTATTATTGGATAATCAAGTGTTATTGGATAATATTATTTACTTTGACCTAATTGAATTAATTGGGTTAATTCAATAATTACACAATGGCTTAATTGTAAAATCATAATTATCTCTATCATTTGAGGATATTATGGTAATTGTAAGTATGTAATAATAGATAGTTTTGGCTTGATTTAATTGGATTAAATCAAGGTGGCAAACATTTAACTAATTCATTTCCTAGTCATTGGCTTGATTTAATTGGATTAAATTAAAGTGGGAGACAATGGAGATTAGTCACACCTAATTATACATATTTGGACAAATTAGATTAAGCCCACTTAAAAGTTGATTACAACTTTTATTAATTAAAATTTTCCTAAGTTTTTCTATAAATAGCAAGCTTTATGAAGGTTTTAATTACAAGAAAAATAATAAGCATAAGCAAATTCTTAGAGAGATTAACCTAAGTTAGAGAAGTGTTTAGAGAAGCTTGTGAGGTCTCTACAATATTTCATCTAGGAGAAATCAAGATTGGATCTTGAAGTGAATCTGGGAAGCATTGGAAACAAGATTAGATCTTGAAGTCAAGCTTGCACACCTTAGAGGTTCTCCAACAATTTCAACAAATTAGAGGTAGATTGGATCTTCCATCAATCTTACTATATAAAGTTTGATCTTCTCCTAAACTATGTTTATTTGTGTATTAAATGCATGATCACAAAATTTAATGTTGAATAAGGCTAATCAATTGTGTTAGGATACTTTAGAAGTATAAACACAACATTATTATAATTTAGGTCAAAGATATTCATGTTGGATATTAAATAATTAATAAGAGTTTGGAACTCTAGATTAAAGCTTAGAGTTATGGCTACCATTCTAGATTCACTTGACCGCTTTTAGGTGAACTAGAATTGTTCATGAGATATTTCTAATTGGGATTCTAAAATGGTTTGTGTGTTGGATTCAAAATTTACGCAAATTCGTATTTAGAATAAATTTATGTTTTTTGAAAAATATTTTATATTTTGAAAAACTTGATTTTTATTCTATAACATGTGCTAATGTTGGTTTTGAAATTAAAAATTAATTTTGGGTGTTTTTGAAGTGTTTAGGGCAGTGAGCTGAAGCATTTGAAAAAGAAAACAAAAAAAAAAGTGTTCAGCGTAGTGTGCACGCGTACGTGCCCTGCGCGTGGGAATTTTATTTTGCTTCCTTTTTGAGTTTCCGGACTCTGATTCAGCCCCGATTTTTTCTATACACTCGTAATAGAAAATAGTATTTCATTAAATGATTTAAAATTATACCCATACTTGATATCCATAGGTTAGACTCATTTCCGCTGCTCGGGACACCGAGCCGATCCTAGCCACATATTCCTATCAGAATGGTATCAGAGCAAAGACTTAACCGCACAATACATATTTTTTAATCTATGTCATAGTAATTTTAATTTAATTATGCATAATACATATTAGATAAATATTACATATTTAAATTAAAACTTTGACCTAATTAAGTTAATGACTTGATTGTCATAAATTTACCGTGATTAGATGATTACTTTAATTAAGTAATAGTATTAATAATGTTGGAGCATTATTGAATGGTCTGTCTTGTCAATACAGAGATGAATGAGTTCTTACTGCTTATATCCAATATCGTCACACATTGATAAGTATACACCTAGAACACGTCTTAATCCAATATAGTCATTAGTGTGAGGATAAGAAACGGTTTATGATCAAACCAGGAGTCGCATGAAGTGATTGACCTATCTAATGAGTTTACAAAGGCCAATATCGTCATTAGTGTGATGCAGGAGTAAATGTCATGGGATCCACTTCCAGCTATGAAATTTTGATAGTCAAATTTCTATTTTCCCGTTAAGGGAGATTACAGAATTAGGTAAAGTAGTGGGAGGACACTAATAGATTTAAAATTCCATAATCAATTAGTGTTATCACTTTTGAAATGAAAACTGTTATGTTACTACTAAAAAATATTATCTTGTAGATGGCCGCTACTAATCCATTAATGAAACTTTTGGATTCCTATAAGCTAAAAAGAGCCGAGAACTATTTCGAATGGGAAATAAACATGTGTCTTATCTTGGAGTATGAAAAATTGACTTATGTCACGATCAATCGATTGCCTATTGATATCGATCCTGATGTTGGACAGTTTTGTGTAGATCATGGTGTTGTTGTATAAATTAACTATGTGACAAAAGAGATTACGCTCTTATCATTTGTGATTAGATCACCAAGATGTATAAATGATAGGAGGTACTTATGATTTGTTCCTGGATTGAGAATGATCTGAGACAGTATCATTCCACGAAGGATAAATCATTAAATGTCCCTAGTCAAATTATTATCGAGATTGGACATCGATAAATGCGTAAAAGACTAGTATTACACTTGTGCGCGTTATGAGGGCATAACGACATAGTTCTCATATATTTGGGTATAGGATACTCATGCAAGTGTAATAGGAGGTTGTGTTTTACCGATGGTATGGAAAATAGTTTCGCTCTGGATAGACCCCATCGGAATTCCATTAGTAGTTTACTATGTGTCTATGGAAGTCCGAAATCAGGGTAGGTGTATTTGGTCTTAACCTGAGACTTGCACCGCTAATACTTGCGACAATCAATATACTTTGGTTTTGGTCGTCCAGGGCTTTAACAGGTTCTGTGTACGCCTCTGCTGGGTATATTGAGAATCGTAGTGTATTGGGTGTAATGTCAAGATGGAAGTGTCACTCCGTCATATGGAGATGATGATCGCGCAGGGATACAGAACTGATTCTCTAAAAAGGTTGCAACCGTCGGGATAATATGACTTGGTCATGATTATCCGATAATAAAAAGACTAGTTGCTCGTTATCCGATATATGTTTCATACGGGGCAGACACTGTACCAGCCCCAGGCCTCGCATGTGATCATCCGATACTGGATCGAAATACGTAATACCACGTATACTACACCTGATACAGATCTTATATTACTGTAAGGATATTTCTGGAGAATTGGGTAGGCATGGCGCTTTGCTAGAGGCCAATCTTGTCTTGTAAATCGGTAAAACGTAGTACTTGGTACGTACGTGTTCGGATAGTCTGACGACCGAATTTGCTGCCAACATATCCGGGGATCTCATGGGTCGCTTCCTGAAGATTCATCGATGACGTATGACTCGCACTTTAATTAATCTGGGATTAATTAGAAGAGAGAGAATTAATCTGGGATTAATTGCGGAGATATTTTATCTAGGATAAAATATCATTTAAAGAGAGATAACGATTAATTTGGAATTAATCGGTAAATTAATATATTCGATATATTAAATGTAATTAGATTTCGACGCGAAATTAAAATTGGATTTTAATTCAGGCGAACAAATTAATTTAGAATTAATTCGTTAGCGACGTGAATAGAAATTATGCTTGGCATGATTATTTAATTAAATTAGATTTAATTACGACGCAACGGAAAAATTGTTAATTTGGAATTAACGAACCCGAGCCAGAGATTATTTGCGAGCGCATTCGCATTTCGAATTCGAGTGCGGCACGCAAGTCGCATCAAGCGTTAAATCGCTAGTCGTTTCAAGCGTCAAATCACTTATCACTTTGAGTGATGTGACTTGACTTGACAACTTGATGATTGAGTGACTTGACAACATGTCACTTGTGATTGATGTGACTTGATGGGAGTTGTTGGAAGCTTTTTAAACGCTTGTACTTGTTGACTTTTGGAAGGAATTTTGTGTATATGATTTTTGGAAAATCATTTACCAATTTTCAAGTAACAAAACACATCTCCTTCTCTCTCATTTCCTCTCTTTTTCTTCTCTCAAGTTCACGCCCATGGGGCTATTTTCACTGCTCACTGCCGTGATCTATAGGAGAGGAATAGACACGATTTTGTTGCAAAATCAAGGTGCTAGCACACACACGTAGTTGTCCGTAGGTGATAAGGAAACCCACCCGCGAGCTTGGAACCATATCAAGCTTGGAGGTTGGAGCTTGGCTCAAAACTGAAAAATGAAGGACAAATTTATGCTCACTGCCGAGCAGTCCAATGGGCAGAAAACCAAGTCTTGTTCGTTGCCGCATTGCTCAACCGCTCGATGTAAGTATTCCGCAACTTTCTCGATTTATATTCGCACTTATTTCATGCTTGTTATTCGATCCTCGGGATTTAGAAACTCCAACACCTGACTCCACTCCAGAAGAGCAAGAAACTTTTGATAGAAGGAATGGTGATAACCTGAAGGTGAAATCCTACATCTTGGGATCGATGGTTCCAAATTTTCCGAGACAGTACATTGAAGTACCAGAGGTTTGGAGCTTTATGTAAACACTCAATGAGTCGTTCGAGGAAAATCAAGAGATGAAACTTTATCGAAGTTCTAAGGAATTGTTCCGTGCTGAACTCAATGAGGGAGGAGCTGTCAGCACTTATATTTTAAACATGATCGACCATATTCGATATCTGGAATGGTAGGGCATTGTGTTTGATGAACGGCTAGGTCGTAATTTGATTCTGTCATCTTTGTCTGGTTCATATACTGGCTTTGTATTAAATTTCCATATGCATTCGATGCAAGCCACATACGAAGAACTTTATAACATGCTATACACGGCGGAGCAAGATTTGAAGAAAGGCAACCCCACACTATATCTTCATGGTGGAGCTGGCACTTCAAAGATTACTGGGAAGTCAAAGAAAATAAAGATGGGGAAGAAGAAAATATCAAAGAAAAACTCCAAGAATCACAAAGGCGCAAAATCGAAAGTAGCTCGTGATCAATGTCTACAATGCAATAAGTCTGGACACTGGAAGAAGGACTGTCCAGAGCTAAAAGGAAGAGCATGACCCTCAGATACACTTTGTATTTTTCCAATTATTGACATCTCATTAGCTTTAAATGCAAATAGTGGATGAGTGTTAGATACTGGCAGTTCTACTCATATTTGTAATTCCCTGTAGGAAATGAGAGTTAAAAGAAGGCTGAATAAAGGGGAGATTTAGCTTAGAGTTGGCA
The DNA here is from genome assembly GCA_019454045.1 of Zanthoxylum bungeanum. Taxonomy (NCBI): domain Eukaryota; kingdom Viridiplantae; phylum Streptophyta; class Magnoliopsida; order Sapindales; family Rutaceae; genus Zanthoxylum; species Zanthoxylum bungeanum. The sequence continues at coordinate 11,058 of SKCR01000230.1, forward strand.
ATGGCGAGACATTGGATGTCAATGCCATAAGAACAGTTGTTCTAGATCTCCCAAATGGATAGGAATTAGATTTACATGACTGTTATTATGTTCCCTCAATTATCAGTCAAATAATATCACTGTCAATATTAGATAAAGAGGGATATAAAATAATCATTAAGGATGAAACTTTATGTTTATATGATAAAGAAAATTTATTGAAATGTGAATGTTCTTTATCAAACGGTCACTATGTTTTGGAAACATATAAAGATGTCTTTAATATAGAGAAAAATACAAGTAGGAAGTCTGAATTATGGCATATGAGATTGGGCCACATAGGTATTAGACGTCTATATAAATTGGTAAAGGATGGTTTGATTGAAAATCTTACCTTAGATCTTTATCCGTTTTGTGAGTCATACATCCAAAGAAAGATGAAAAATACCTCATTTCAAGGTGTTGGACACCTGCTGGAGATTTACTAGAGCTAATACACAGCGATGTGTGTGGTCCATTAAATCATGCCACTCATGATGGTTCCACATACTTTGTGACTTTCACAGATGACAAGTCTAGATATGGATACGTCTATCTGATGAAACATAAGTCGGAGACTTTTGATAAGTTCAAAATATTTCGAAACGAAGTAGAAAAACAAACTAATAAATTCTTCAAATGCCTTATATTAGAACGATGCAGTGAATACATGGGTGAAGAATTCAGAAATTATTTAAGGGAGAATGGAATTCTCGCCTAATATAGCTCACCAGGAATACCTCAACACAATGGAATGTCTGAGCGTAGAAATCATACTTTATTGGATATGGTGCGAACTATTAGTGTCCTAAACATGCCCAAGGATCCTAAACATTGATTCAAGTGTGAATTTACCAAAGAAAGTTGCGGAATACTTACATTGGTTGGTTGAAGAAATTTCAAAAAATTTCATGGATGTAGAAGCTCTAAGCTTTGTATTTGCATTCCAAACTCTTGGGTGAGTTTCACTATCACCTTATTTGGCTTTCTAAAGTGCTAGCTTTCTTGAATTTTTGCAACAAAAATTCAATGGAGAAGAGAAGATGTTCGGCCAACTACATGAAAAAGAGAATGAATAGTAACTTTTGTGTTTTCCAAAAACATAATACAAAAGTTGTGTTGACTTGGTAGGTATAATGTATAATAAACCCAATTTACTTTATTGCCAACCACATACATCACAAGTTGACAACTGATGTGAGTTGTGGGTCCCACCCAATTTTGAATTCTAAATTCTAGTTGGCTTACACAACACACTTTGGGCCCGTTTCGTTTAATCCGACTAAACGAATTTTTCATCATTAAATAATTAAATCCAATTTAATTAAATAATAATGACTCTCAAAATTATTACGAAAGTCGCTTACTAATTAATTCTAAATTAATTTGTTCGCTTGAATTAAAATCCAATTTTAATTCCGCATTGAAATCTAATTTCAATTAATATATCCAAAAGCCCAATTAAATAAATTAAATAGTAAAATCTAATTTAACTTTTAAATTTACTTTGTCGATTAATTCCAAATTAATCGTGCTCTCTCTCTTTTAGACGAATTTAATCCCAGATAAATTTTTATTGCAATTAATCACAGATTAATTCTTTCTCTTATAATTAATTCCAGATTAATTCTTGAAGTAATTAATCCCAAATTAATTTTCTCTCTCATAATTAATCCCTAATTAATTATGTTCGAGTCAAATGTCATCGGTGAATCTTTGGGAAGCGACCCAAGAGATCTCTGGATATATTGGCAATAAATACGATCATCGGACTATCCGAACTCGTGCGTACCCGATACCACGTTCTTACCGATTTACAAGACATTGTTGGCTTCTAGCAAAACACCGTGCCAACCCAATTCTCTAGAAATATTCAACGAGGAATATATAATCTTTATCAGGCGTAATATACTGAGTATTGCGTATTTCGGTCCAGTATCAGATGTCACATTTTAGGCCTGGGGCTGGAATTATGTCTGCCCCGTACGAAGCATATATCAAATCACTAGCAACTAGTCTCTATAATCTGATAATCATGACTTAGTCATACTATCCCGATAGCTGCAATATTTAAGAGTGCTAGTTCTGTATCCATGCGTGATCATCATCTTCATATGACTGAAGTGATACTTCCATCTTGACATCACACCCAATACACTATGATTCTCAATATACCGAGAAGAGGTGTACACAGAACCTGTTAAAGCTCCGGATGACCCAAACCAAAGCGTATTCATTGTCGCAAGTATTAGCGATGCAAGTCTCAGGTTAAGACCAAATACACTTACCTTGATTCGGATTCCCATAGGTACATGTTCATATTACCAATGAGATTCCGAGAGGTCTATCCAGAGCGAAGTTGTTCCAGTTCCAACGGCTAATAGAACCTTCTATCACACTTGTATAAGTATCCAATACTTAAATACAAGAGAATTATGTCGTTAAGCTTCCATAACGCGCACAAGTGTAATGCTAGTTTATTCTGCATTATCGATGTCCAGTCTCGATAATACTACGATTAGGGATATTTAATGATCAAATTTTTCGTAGATTGATACTGTCTCATATCTTATTAATCGGGTACTGATCATATGGACTTTTATCATTATATATCCAAGTAATCTAATTACAAAATGATAAAAGAGTAATTTCCTTTGTTACATAGTTAATTTGTACAAAGAACATCATGTCTTTTACAAATAGTGATGATGAGTTATACAAATAGTGATGATGAGTTATACAAATCTTTCTTATTACATTTGAGGTTACGCTTTACAAACTGCTGCCTACATACTTAATAGGGTTCCATCGAAAACTGTTTCTCACAACTCCCTATCAGATATGGTTTGGTAGAAATCTGAGTCTTATACATTTAAAGATTTGGGGTTATCCTGCATACATTAGAATTGCGGAGTAGGATAAACTAGCACCCATAGGGTATAAATATAGGTTCGTTGGATATCCTGATAATTCCATATGATATCAATTCTATGATTCTGAACAACGAAATTTATTTATTGTTCGCTTTGTAACTTTTCTTGAAATGTAATTTTTGAGAGAAAGTAGGAATTGTAGAGAGATTAAACTTGATGAGTTCGATCCCAATATTAAGAAACCTGAGATGGAAACAAAGATCCAATTAGATGAAGGATCTACAATACAGATTCTACGTAAGTCGAATAGAATATCAAAGTCTCATGAGAGACTATTTTTAACATCTGATGTGAGCCTTGATGTTCTCCTCTGGGAGGAAACAGATCCAACTACGTATAAAGAAGCGATATTAGATATCGATTCGGGAAAATGGCAAAAAGCCATGAAATCCGAAATGGATTCAATGCATGCCAATCAAGTCTAGAACTTAGTTGAACTTCCTGAAGGAATTAAACTATTGGTTGTAAATGGGTTTATAAAAGGAAGTGAGGGACTGATGGAAAGGTGGAAACCTTTAAGGCCCAACTGGTAGCAAAATATTGCACTCAACGTTATGTGATTGACTATAAGGAAACTTTTTCACTAGTAGCCATGCTAAAATCCATTACGATTCTTTTAGCCGTTGCTGCATATCACGACTATGAGATATGGCAGATGGATGTGAAAATAGCTTTCCTAAATGGATTCCATGAAGAGGATACCTATATGGAACAACCAGAGGGTTTTGTATCCAGTGAGACTTCAAACTTGGTTTGTAAAGTCCAACGTCTATTTATGGAGTTAAACAGGCATCCTGAAGCTGGAATCGTCATTTTGATGAGATAATTAGATTATCTGGATTCATCAAAAAATGAAGATGAACCATGTATTTATAAGAAAGTTAGTGAGAGCATGATAGTTTTTCTAGTCTTGTATGTATATGACATCCTTATCATAATGATACAGGGGTGATGCAAAGTGTGAAAGCTTACTTTTGCAAGAACTTCTCCATGAAAGATATGGGTATATAATAGGTATAAGGCTTTACCAAGATAGAGTTAGGAAGCTTATAGGGTTGTCATAATCGACATACATAGACAAGATGTTAGAAAGGTACAGTTTTACCAACTGCAAGGCAACAAATATACATTTCTGATATGGCATATATCTTTTGAAGAAAATGACACCTCAAACTGAGGAAGGGAGAGTTTGGATGTCTAACTTGTCATATGATTCTTGTATTGGAAGCATAATATTTGCTATGTTATGTACTAGACCTAACATCAGTTTCGACATTAGTGTGACCAACCGATATCAATCTGATCTAGGTAATCATCATTGGACAGTCGTGAAACATATCCTAAAATATCTTAAAGGAACCAAGGATAAGTTTATGATATATGGAGAAAGTGAGCTACAAGTTAAGGGTTAGATAAACTCTGACTTCCAAGAAGATCCAGATGATAGAAAATCTACATCAGGATATATATTTACCTTTAATGGTGGTGCGATTAGTTGGAGTTGTTCATGTTAGGGTTGGTGTTCTAAGAGCCAATCTGAATCATATTTATGTCCGATTCATGAATACGAGCAATATATTTTTCTATAATATTACTAATTTAAATGGTAGCACCTCTTGTCTTTTATATACGTATTCGATCTAATTTCGATTAGATTGAAACTAAATTTGGTTGAGTGATATGCATATATATTAGACAAAGATCCCAAAATTTACAACGTAGTGTGTAGTTACAACATAGCTTGTAATTGACATTGGGAAGTGTCACTAGAAGTTGTATATCCTTAAATTAAGTTCATGGTCAAGATTTATTAATAGAGATCGGTTAGTAAATTTCGCTAAGACCAGTACATGTCGTATATCGGACTTGGTCCGATGGTTTATCCCAATGAACCATGAGTCTTGGGAGACTCGTATAGACGTGTAGGTGTTTGATAAACATTAAACGACTCACTGAAGATTTCCTAATAAATGGTACACCAACGTCAATAGGAATCTTCTCGGGTTGAGTAGCATAGTGATTCTTTGACTTGAGATACCACTGTGGATTATGAGTTATTCTCCATACTTAGATGGCAGTCACGTCACCGATTTATTTAGATCAGACCTCCACCTATTTGTTGAGTGTGGACTCATGCTCATGATATCCTGTGAGTTTCAAGAAAAGATCCATCAGTTCTCTGTAATAGAGCATATGTAGTCCATCATGTGATTAGCAATATGTTAAATCTATGGCAATAGTATACTTCGGAAGTGAGTTCCGAATGTTATTTAGAGATTGCTAATAGATACGTCGATAAGATTATTCCTATAGAGATTTGACATTTATATCTATATCTCTATGATAATTCGGATACCTGTGACGGAGGGATTATACGTATGCAGTGACCTCGACCTATATGATTCAGCGAATTTATCTGTGGTCGTCATAATTTACGGGTGGGTGAATTATGGACACGAAATTGGATTTCATGATAGATATGTCTAAATCTAGAGAGTCTCACTAATGAAATATACTTGTAGAGCACTAGGGCAACTGTTATGAATAATATTGATTATTTATAACTTGTTTAATGGTTAAACGAAATATACATGCAATCGGGACCTTACGGTCATTTCTGAATTAATGTGAATTTGTATTTAATACTTGATTTTATTAAATAAACATTAATAAAATATCAAGGTATAATATTTGACATATATCATTAATATATGTATTTGAGATATTTAATGTAAATATAATACATATATTTAAGATATTTGTATTTAATTATTTAATTGTTAAATAATTAAATTAATTGAAAATAAATATCTTTTCCATGATTAATGTTAGGAAATGACATGATTATATTGGTTCACGTGTTGAATTACTTTAATGGTTATAGTGATCAATTGGAACAAGTAACTTGACTTTAATGATATTGAAACAAAAATTGAAAAATTGTTTTATTCATTTTCTTGGTGATTCACGGCAATCACAAGGAAAATATAAAAGGTTTGCTTCAATTTCATTTTTCAAAAGTGCAAGTTTCCAAATGAATTACAAAATGAGTTGAGAGCAAAGTTGAAGGAGAAAAGAAAACTTAAGCATTTTTTGGAAATTTGTAAGTATATCTCAAAACACTTAAACTTGGAAATTGTTTCAATTATTCTTGGCTTCAATTTGTGTTGTTAGGATGATGTCTCTACTCTTTTAGTTTGTAATTAAAATGGTTGGGAATTTATTTTAAAGGTGTTTGCATGTATGATTTATAAATAGACTTGAAATGAGTTCTTAAGCTTATTATGATTAATTAGTAATCAAAGTTGTCATTCTAGAGTTGATTAGCCATTTATAATAAACCTAGAATTTTATCAATTTAATGATGTTGATTAATTTCATGATGGTGAGACTTGATTGGTGCAGTAATTGGATGATTAAAGTGTTGAATTTTGTCAATTTAATGTAAATTATCCAATTTGAGTAATTTATGAAATTAGGGTTCTTAACCCATTCAAATTTTGGAGCTTTTCATATATATGATATAATTTGATGTATATTAAATTTGGGATTAATTGGACTTGATATTGATGTGTTTTGAACAAATTGGGTCAAATTATAATTAATACAAAATTTGGGTTGTTTTCATAATTCTGGAAAAATCTGGGCAGTTTTTGGAATTCTAGAAAAGTTTATGGTTTATGTTAAAAATTGTATAAATTATTTTGGGATTGATTTGGAATCGATTAAATATGTATTTGATAATTTAATGACCAAAATGATTAATTTACAAAGTGTAGGGGTCTCATAGTAATTAATGATAAATCTGATTTTCAGATCAAATTCAGTTTTTATTTATTGATTAATTAGAATAAATTGGTTTATTTTAATTGCCGAAGGAAAATATTTATCAGAAAATATTTTGGAGTGAAAATACGCGAAAACGACGAAAAATGACGTTACAGGGTAACAGCTGCCTAAACAGTGAACTAGGCACTGTTCGGGCAGCCCACGAACTGTCCAAATATTTTTAGGGCTGACCTGGTGATAAGTGCATGAAAATATACTTCGAAACATTACTTATTCGGGTTTATTGTTTAGTATTTAGTTATATATTTTATACTTTAGTATATAACTTTTGTTATTATATGAAATTAGAAAGTATTTACTAATTAAGTTTAATTTAGTATTTCTCACCTATTATTGTAGGAATTAAAAGACATGGAGAGAGAGAGACAAAGCCATGCACACGTGGGCGCTAGGTTTGCTTTTGTTCATTATAAAAGAAACCATGCAAACAAAATCGTAAAAAAACTGGCTGCATGAATAGGGGTCTAAGCGTGAAAATAATTGAAAAAAAAAAAGAGAAAATAAACAAAGGTAGCAGCAGGCTGCGTATTAAAAAAATAGAGTTAAGAGGAGCAGCTTTTGCGTAACAAAATGTTTATTTTAGAAAGAAAAAGAAGGGGCTGCATGCAACGTGACAGAGAGGCTATTGTACATTATTATAAAAGGTTGTTGTCTCATGCAAAGAGAGGCAGCTACGTGAATATTTAAAAATTCAGAGAGAAAAGCTACCGAGGGTGTGAAAAGGGGCACAACCGAGAGACTCATGCGAGAAAAGCCAAGGGCTGTGAACAAATAAGAAAAGCAGTGAGCAGTGCCGAGCCAGGGAGAGAAGAAATATGAGCGCTAGGCCGGGACACGGAGCAGCGATAATTCAGAACGACATGTCTCTCCAATCTCAGGCTATTTTTATTTCTTTTATGGGGAACTAATCCCCTAGGCAAAGCTATAGATGAACTCTTGTGTTTGGTTTTTTATTATTTATGTTTTTAATTCCTAAAAGTATCTTTTAATCGTTTAATAAAATTGATGTTATTGTTATTTATTTTCTTTCGATTATTTAGCCCAGAAATTATATTTTGTCAAATCCCATATAGATCCAGTCATACTTCTTCTATGTGTGATTTGCGAATTTAATTGTGACTGGTAAAGTTGTTTTGCATGTTGCTCTTCCTGCTGCAGTATTGTCTGATGGTATATTGTCAACGTTAGATAACTAGTAACGATGACTTTTGTGTGCGGTTATCATAGAGAAAATAATTATTAATTACCTTAGAATTTAACATGCGTAGAATTGAATATTTTCCGGTTGTTGGTTTGGGATGTGAAACCCTCAACTGAGTAATAATATGAATTAATAACTAAAAATAGGAGTTTGATGTAAGAGGGATTCCCGACGCTTTGCTGCTTTTCTCTGCCGTTACCCTTTATTATATTTTCATTATTTTATTTATCTTTATTTTAATTACCAATTTTATCGTTTTATCTAATTAAGTTACCGTTAACGTTTTTGTTTGAGTAAATTAGTTCCTGTAACCATCTCTCTGAGAAATCGACACCCTAACTATACTGCGATAACCGTAAGTTATTTTTGGGCGTAATCAAAATTTGGCGCCGTTGCCGGGGAGACGGTTTATAATTTAGAGGAGCAGGTTTGCTTGTTCAACAATGAAGCGGTAACTTCGTTCCATTTTTTTTATTATTTTAGTTACTATTTGCTTATTTAGTTTATTTATTTTTGTTTAGATTTTATTTTTAATTAGTTCTTTTTATTTTTATTTCTAGTAATTTTATTTTAGTATTCATTTTAGTTATTTTATTTCTGTTTTGGTCTTAGTTAAATTTTAATTTTTAGTTTATTTCTTTTATTTATTTATATACTTCTTTTTTCTGTTTCCTGTATTATTTGAGCTTCAATTGCATGTGTAGACGTAGGGATAGATTTGGTAGATTTGCTAGGACTAAAGAAGAAAGCTCAGATTCTGAGAACATATTTGAAAATCAATTTTCTACACCATCCACGTCTAGCGCACATAACATGAGTGAATACGAGAGACCACCTAGGAGGACTCTTGAAGAATACCTCCACCCTACACCTTCGTGTATCATGTTTCCTCCTAATGCACCACACGTAGACTTTAGGCCTGGAATGATACAGCTTCTTCCAACTTTTCACAGTTTAGAGAGCGAGAATCCTTACGTGCACATTAGGGAATTTGAAGAGGTAGTAGCAACCTTCCATGACCGCTTTGGGACTACCGACACAATTAGACTTAAGTTCTTCCATTTACCCTTAAGGATAAAGCGAAGAGCTGTTTGTATTCTTTGAGACCTAGGTCAATAGGATCGTGGGGCGAGATGACTCGGGTATTTTTCGACAAATATTTCCCACACCATAAGACAGATGCTCTGAAAAGAAAAATCTCCACCTTCTCCCAGAGAGACAGTGAGACCCTTTATCAAATGTGGGAGCGATAGAATGAGTCGTTAGCTAGTTGTCCCCACAATGGATATGAGAGTTGGCGTTTAGTAAGTTATTTCTATGATGGACTAACCCCTAGAGAGCGTCAATTCGTTGAGACAATGTGCAATGGTGAGTTTATCCGAAAGAACCCTGATGAGGCACTCGAGTATTTAGATGACCTAGCTAAGAAATCTCATACTTGGACTGGACCCAATGCCGTAGATAACGCTGATAAGACACACATTTCTTCTAGCAGAAGCTTACAATACTTTAAGGAAGAGGATAGCCTTAAGACACAATTTGAGTTGTTAACTAGACAGATAAAAACCTTAATAGCCAAAGACAATAGGACAGTGCATTCAGTAGCCCAGCTAGAATCTCAAGAGTATCCGGTATATGGTGATATAAAAGGAACATATGAAGAACAATATCATGCATTATGGACGTATCAGAAGCCTTACACATCGTACCCAGATACCTATAATCCTAATTGGAGGAACCACCCCAACCTTAGTTGGAAGCAGAAATCTCATCAGCCAAGTCAAACACCACCACATAAAGGTTATAGTGCTCATTAGTATCACACATCTACCTTTCCTAGGAATTCCTTAGAAGACACTATGTAAGCCTTTGTGGAGGCCCAGAAAGCGACTATGGAAACCCAGAAAGCATTTGTGGAGACTCAGAGAAAAACCAATCAGAGGTTTGAGTCATTGATAGCTCAGGTAGCAGAAGATAATAAGGAAATAAATAGCCAAATCTCTAAATTGATAAATATCCTGAGTGTGCACGAACAAGGAAAATTCTCATCTCAAACTCAACCTAATCCACAAGGCCAACACATGGAACATGCTGATCACAAAACAGCCAATGTAAAGGGTGTTAATGCCATATTCACTAGGAGTGGTACGGAGGTAAACTCGCAGGACACGTCCAAAACCATAGGTGACCCTAAAGATAGTGGTATAGGTACCATTCAGGAAGAACCGGTGCGACCTTTCCAACCAAGAATACATTTCCCACAAGCACTTAGACCCACTGTGAGAGCTCCAGAACCAAATGGTAAGATCTTAGAACATCTTAAGCAAGTAAAGATCAACCTTCCGCTGTTATATGTGATAAAACAAGTTCCTACTTATGCGAAGGTTTTGAAGGATCTGTGCATCATTAAGAGAAATTATAATGTGAAAAAGAATGCATTCTTGATATAGCAGGCAAGCACAGTAATTGAATAGAGGACTCCGCCAAAGTATAAAAATCCGGGATGTCCCACCATTACTTGCCACATTGGCGCCCATGAGTTTGGTCAAGCATTATTAGATTTAGGTGCTAGTGTTAATCTCATGCCATATTCGATTTATGTGCAGTTAGGGCTTGGCGAGATTGAACCTACATCAGTAGCTTTACAGTTAGCTGATCGATCTATTAGAACACCACGGGGAGTAGTCGAGGACGTCTTAGTTCAAATTGATAAATTCTACTACCTCGTTGACTTCCTTATTTTAGACACCCGGTCTGTGGTTAACGCTAAGTCCAAAATTTCACTAATTTTAGGTAGACATTTTCTTGCCAGAACTAATGCCCTTATCAATTGCAGGAACGGTCTAATGAAGCTATCATTTGGAAATATGACTATAGAGGTGAACATTTTTCATGTTAAAAAATAACCACGGGATGATGATGAGTGTCAAGGTACATACATGCTTGAAGCAGTCCTGCCAGATTCTCTACAACATGAATCAAATCCTCCTTAAGTGAAAGTGATCCCAAAGAATCGTAAAAGAAGGAAAATAAGAGCTCGTGTTCAATTGAAGATGATACCTAGAAAGTTAAAAATGGAGTTGAATCACCTCTTACTTATGTGCAATCAAGACTTTCAACCACCAGACCCTAGAGGATCCGTGGATACACTACAGCAGCTAGACAGAAATTTCCTCTCGTGCCTTCATCAGTACGCTAGACGGAAATCACCATGACAACTTGAGTGTTTACGTCTGGCTGAAGACGTTAAACTTAGCGCTAGTGGAGAGGCAACCATTGCATCTGTATTTATTTTATTTTATTTATTTTATTGAATTTAGTTTTATATTATTGTGTGCTAATTGCATGTTATTTTTCTGTTTGCATGAGTGTTTATGCAGGGGTTAGCAAAACCTACACAGCCGCACAACTAATGTCTCACCTGCAGGAAATTGATCAACTCAGCGCATGATAGTGTTTTTCCTTAATCCTTTTTCTTTATATTTATCTTACATTGAGGACCATGCAAGTTTTAAGTGTGGGGGTGTATGCATGAATATGAAAACATGTCTTAAATACATTTTATTCTATTATTTTTTTAAAAAAATTATTTAATTTTGTTTGTTTTTAGTCTTTGATAGTTAAACATACGTCCTATGATGATATTGTTTGTGTTAGGATGAAATCTTAGAAACGATAAGTCCTTTAATGCACTTTTATCTGATGCTTTGAGTAGTTTATCTATGTTAGACTCGTAAGCACTTAATTATAGGTTTTTAGCAGTGGAAGCCTGAGTAGTTAGCAATGTGACTAGTTGAAGAAATTGTATGTCTATGAATGACCGTTTGCTTAGATGTCTATCCTGATTTACTTGTTTTATGACGTATGGTATGGTCTAAAATAAAAGAAATGTCAAGAAAGAAAATAAACCACCTATAACCGATAAGCGTGAAGCTACCCATGGGCGAGTATTAGGACTACCATGAGGAGAAATGCTACCTTAAGGGTAGGTGTGTTGAAAAAATATCAAGTTCAAAAGAGAAGCAAAAAGAGGCAAGAAAAGAACAGAAAAAGAAAATCATACCATATTGAGCACAGAAAAACAACTACAAAGCTTAATTGAGATATCTAGGTTGGTTTGACCCATCGATCCCAATTTTTAAACGAAATCATTAAGTTGGCTTACTTGGGAATAAAGATGTGAATGAACCTTAGCGCACACACTATAAGTCTGGCTTAGATGATTTATTCAAAGACTTAGATTTGAGTTACGTTAAGTACTTTGAAGGTTCTTTGGTTTCGTTACTAAGTATTTTTTGAGGACAAAATTATGTGAAACTATTAGGACTATTTAATATTTGTTTTTGCATGAATGTGTGTTTTAAATGATGTTTGTGGGTGTCGTCGCCGTAAGCCCTCACGAGACTATAACTCGTCCACTAGGGACACCTATGGGTTTAAAGGCTTGTTGCATACGCTAATGTAATCGGGATCCCTATTAAAGTGACTTAGATAGATTTTATATATTTATATTTATTCAGTTTAGTTTTTATTTTATTTTTGCGCTTGAATTGCTAGGGACTAGCAATAAGCTGGTTGGGGGTGGTGATAAGTGCATGAAAATGTACTTCGAAACATTACTTATTCGGGTTATTGTTCAGTATTTAGTTATATATTTTATACTTTAGTAAATAACTTTTGTTATTATATTAAATTAGAAAGTATTTACTAATTAAGTTTAATTTATTAATTTCTCACCTATTATTGTAGGAATTAAAAGACATGGAGAGAGAGAGAGACAAAGCCATGCACACGTGGGCGCTTGGGGTTGCTTTTGTTCATTATAAAAGAAACCATGCAAACAAAATCGTAAAAAAATGGCTGCATGAATAGGGGTCTCAACGTGAAAATAATTGGAAAAAAAAAGAGAAATAAACAAAGACAACAGCAGGCTGCGCATTAAAAAAATAGGGTCAAGAGAAGGGCAGCCTTTGTGTAACAAAACGTGAGAATTATGGTTTATTTTAGAAAGAAAAAACATGGGCTGCATGCAACGTGACAGAGAGGCTGTTGTACATTATTATAAAAGGCCGTTGTCTCATCTAAAGATAGGCGGCTACGTGAATATTTAAAAATTCAGAGAGAGAAGCTGCCGAGGGCGTGAAAAGGGGCACAGCCGAGAGACTCATGCGGGAAAAAACAAGGGCTGCGAACCGAATAAGAAAAGCAGTGAGCAGTACCGAGCCAGGGAGAGAAGAAATATGAGCGCGAGGCCGGGACACGAAGCAATGATAATTCAGAACGACATGTCTCTCCAATCCCAGGCTATTTTTATTTCTTTTATGGGGAACTAATCCCCTAGGCAAAGATATGGATGAACTCTTGTGTTTGATTTTTATTATTTATGTTTTTAATTCCGAAAAGTATCTTTTAATCGTTTAATAAAATTGATGTTATTGTTCTTTATTTTATTTCGATTATTTAGCCTAGAAATTATGTTTTTTCAAATCTCATATAGATCAGTCATGCTTCTTCTATGTGTGGTTTGCGAATTTAATTATGACAGGTAAAGTTATTTTTCGTGTTGGTCTTCTGCTGCAGTATTGCCTGAGGGTATATAATCGACGTTAGATAACTCGTAACGATGACTTTTGTGTGTTGTTATCATAGAGAAAATAATTATTAATTACCTTAGAATTTAACATGCGTCGAATTGAATATTTTCCGTTGTTGGTTTGGGATGTGAAACCCTCAATTGAGTAATAATAGAAATTAAAAACTAAAAATAGGAATTTGATGCAACAGGGATTCCCGACGCTTTGCTGCTCTTTTTTTATCGTTACCCTTTATTATCTTTTCATTATTTTATTTATCTTTATTTTAATTACCAATTTATCATTTTATCTAATTAAGTTACCGTTAACGTTTTTGTTTGAGTAAATTAGTTCATGTAACCATCTCTCTGAGGAATCGACACCCCAGCTATACTGCGATAACCGCAAGTTATTTTTAGGCGTAATCACCTGGGTAGTCCCCATGAGCATTGGTTGGTCAGTTCAGCCGGAAACGCGTTTTATACTATTCTCGGAAAAATATTTTTGTAAAAATTTCGCGATGTTTCTATATTATTTATGTCGTTATATGATATCGAATAAATATGTTTAGGTGAAATATGAATGTATTATTAATATTGGATATTAAATCATTTATTCGTAAGTTTGAAATTTTTACACAACGATTTCGCCCGAACAACACTTCTTCTGCTGCGCCTCCCTGATTTGACCCCAACAGTTCAAAGCAAGGCTCAACATTTGATTCCACCACTGAGATAGAATTTGTAGCGACTTCAAAAGCTGCTAAAGAAGCTGTTTGGATTAGAAATTTTATCACAGAACTTGGCATTGCGCCTAGTATTGCGGATTCGATCCCATTGTACGTGATAATAACGGAGCCATCGCGCATGCTAAGGAGTCGAGGACATATTCCAAGTTTAAACCCGTGGAAAGGAAATACCGCATAATTAGAGAGATAATTGAACAAAAAGACATAGTAGTCTTGAAAGTTCAAGGATAGGACAACATAGTAGACCCGCTTACAAATGTCTTACCTCATAAGTTATTCGATAAATGTGGAGGAGATGGGACTATGGTGCCATCCAGATTGGCACTAAGCAAGTGGGAGTTTGATGGAGTTGGTGCTTGGAGTACCAATCCGAATTGTATATTTTATTATTTATTAAAAAAATAATTATATTTTCCATTTCATACCTTATAATGGTATTGTCATTATGCATATTAGATTTATGTATATATATGCTAAGAATGACATCGACCTTAGAATAGTCTTGACACTATGTGTAAACTATTCTTAAAGTAAATATTTCTAGTCGTTGGTTTTGGAATACGGTCAAATTCCTATAACCTAGAAGACTAGCACATGTCATATATTGGAATTGGAGTTTCTATGGTTTAACCGAATGTACCATGAGTTTTGGAAACTCGTATAAATATGTGGGTATTCGTTGAAGCGAATACTGAATGACTCACTGTCGATTCCTAATAGTTGGAAGTACACACCACCGTCAATAGGAATCTCCTCGATTCGAGTAGCATATGTAATCCTTTGACTATAGGATGACATTGATTTTGTGTGAGATCCTCCACACTTTGATGCCATGTATGTCAGAACCTTCCATGGTCTGGCCTCTAGTTGTTCGTTGGGTGTAGACGGATGCACTCAGTAATCAAGTGCGAAGTAAGATAGGATCCGTCAGCCTATATGTGTACCATAAGGGGTTTAGGTATCCATGTGAGTAAAGTCACGATTCTTAAGGACTTAGGCCAAAGCCGATCACCTAGGGTGGATCGCATCAGTTGTAAATAATCGTAGACATGTCGACATGAGATGTGCGTCTCGGAAAATTAACTGCATATTCTATGTTTCCTAAGCACAACTCGGATAGCCTACGACGAAGGGATTTTTAAACATATGTGATAACCTCAACTTGTATAGTTGAGAAAGGTCGTTTGTGTTCTTCGCGAATTCGGAGGTTGCCGAATTGCATACATATTAGCTAGGTTTATATGACGAACGTGTCTGAACTTAGAGAGTCCCAATATGAAGTGTACTCGTTGAGAACTTGGGTAGCCGATTATTTTTTATAAAATATAATTTTTGATATTATAATTATCAACTAAGATAATCAAGTGTTATTGGATAACATTGATTATTTAATTTGACATAATTGAATTAATTGGATTAATTCAATAATTGCACAAGGGCTTAATTATAAAATCATAATTATCACTACCATTTGAGGATATTATGGTAATTGTAAGTATGTAATAATAAGTGGTTTTGGCTTGATTTAATTGGATTAAATCAATGTGGCAAACATTTAACTAATCTATTTCCTAATTCTTGGCTTAATTTAATTGGATTAAATTAAAGTGGGAGACAATGGAGATTAGTCACACCTAATTATACATATTTGGACAAATTAGATTAAGCTCACTAAAAATTGATTACAACTTTTATAATTAAAATTACCTAAGTTTTGCTATAAATAGCAAGCTTTATGAAAGTTTTAATTACAAGAAAATTAATAAGCATAAGCAAATTCTTAGAGAGATTAGCCTAAGTTAGAGAAGTGTTAGAGAAGCTTATGAGGTCTTTACAACATTTCATTTAGGAGAAATCAAGATTGGATCTTGAAGTGAAGCGTGGAAGCATTGGAAACAAGATTGGATCTTGAAGTCTAGCTTGCACACCTTAGAGGTTCTCCAACATTTCAAAAAAGGAGAGGTAGATTGGATCTTGCATTAAGCTTACTAGGTAAAGTTTGATCTTCTACTAAGCTATGTTTTATTTGTGTATTAAATGCATGATCACATAGCTTAATGCTGAATAAGGCTAATCAATTGTGTTAGGATACTTTAGAGTATAAACACAACATGTTTATAATTTAGGTCAAAGATGTTCATATTGGACATGGAACAATTAATAAGAGTTTGAGACTCTAGATTAAAGCTTAGAGTTATGGCTAATATTCTAGAATCACTTGACACCTTTAGGTGAACTAAAATTGTTCATGGGACATTTCTAATTGGGATTATAAAATGGTTTGTGTATTGGATTCAAAAGTTATGCAAACGAGTATTTAAAATAAATTTATGTTTTTGGAAAAATATTTGATATTTTGAAAAACTTGATTTTTTATTTTATAACATATGACGATGTTGTTTGAAATTAAAAATTAATTTTGGGTGTTTTTGAAGTGTTTAAGGAAGATCGGAAGAAATTAGGATAAAATACCATAATTGCTTCAGCTCATTGGAAAAGCGAGCTAAAGCATTTGAAAAAGAAAAAAAAGGTGTCCACCGCATTGCGCGCTACAGTGCCTACGCGCACTGCAACGCGTGAGATTTTTATTTTGTTTCGTTTTTGAGTTTCTGGACTCCGATTCAGCTCTGGTTTTTTCCTATACACTCGTAATGGAATATAGTATTTCATTAAATGATTTAAATATACACCCATACTTGATTTCCATGGGTTAGAGCCATTTCTGCTTGCCGGGACACCGATCCAACCCTAGGGATTCCACAACTGCCCCACACATACATATCACTGTGTACTAGTTCCAATAAATCTTAATCACGGTGTCCAACACTAAGAAATGAAGTATTTGTCATTTTTCCTTGGATACTTGACTCACAAATTGGATAAGGATCTAAGGTAAGATCTTCAATCAAACCATCATTAACCAATTTTGATTCAGATCATTAATATGGCCCAATCTCATATGTCATAATTCAGTCTAACACCGATACGGTCCAATCTCATATGTTATAATTCAGTTTTATTTAATTTAGATCTTTTACTG
Source organism: Zanthoxylum bungeanum (assembly GCA_019454045.1). Taxonomy (NCBI): domain Eukaryota; kingdom Viridiplantae; phylum Streptophyta; class Magnoliopsida; order Sapindales; family Rutaceae; genus Zanthoxylum; species Zanthoxylum bungeanum. The sequence continues at coordinate 28,420 of SKCR01000230.1, forward strand.
TATTTTCCTCTATATTAAAGACATCTCAATAGATTTTCAAAAAATATGACCGTTAGATAAAGAAAACTCATATATCAAATAGTTGTCTTTATTATATAAACATAAAACATCATATTTAATGTTTATTTTATATCTCTCTTTATCCAATATTGATAACGATATTATCTGTCTGATAAGAGAGAGAACATAATAAAAGTCATGCAAAATTAATTTACATCCATTAGAGAGATATTAACAACGGTTCTTATGGCATTGACATCCACTATCTTGTCATTTTCCAACTCCAAGTTGGATCTCCCCTTTAGTTAGTCATCTTTCAACTCTTATGGCTTGCTTGGAGTTGCAAATATGATTAGGACTACCGGTATCTAACACTCTATCACTATTTGCCTCCAAGGCTAATGAGATGTCAATAATAGGAAAATATATAGCGTACCTAAGGTTTTTTATTTTTCCTTTCAGCTCTGAACAATCATGTTTCCAGTGTCCAGACTTTTGGCAATGTAGACATGCATCACGAGCTACACGCGGTCTTATAGTTTGTTTCTTTGAGTCTTTCTCCTTATTTCTCATTTTAATCTTCTTAGACTTTTTAGAAGTCTTTGAAGAGTTAGCTCCACCATGGAGGTACAAAGTGAGATTGTCTTTCTTCAATTCATGTTCTGCCATGTGTAATATGTTATGAAGTTTTTCATATGTGGCTTGCATTGAATGCATCACAAAGCCATCAAATCTCAATCGTTTTGACTCCAAGACAAAGCAGATGTTCACCTCATACTCTAATAGTTGAGGCTCATTTCAGTTTATTGGAATCCAAAAACCGCGCTAATGGGTTTGTGGCAGCCTTCTACAAGATAACAATTAAACACTAGCAGAACATCTTCATTTCAATATAAAAATACTAATACGATTATGAATTTCAAATCTGTTAATATTCTCTCATTGCTTTACATAATTCTGTAATCTCCCTTAATGAAAAATAGAAATTTGACAATCAAAATTTCATAGAGGAAAATCCCATGGCATTTAACTCCGGCCTCATAATAATGATAGTCTTTGATGAACACTAAAAAATATACATTTAATAAAAAAAAATCATTTTACACTTATAGTTTTATTAATCCCTTTAATTTAGCACATTTGTGAAATAATAATTAAATTTATGTTTTGTATATTTTTTTGTGATTTTTATTTCTTATGTAGGTGAAATAATATTATAATTAGAAAAATGGACGTGACATTTGGATTTTGGAGGCCATAAACTTAAAATGGCGTTCTAACAGTGTCCAATTTCGGAAATTCCAACTTACATAATTTTTGTATTTTGGCCATAATTGTTTACTCCGATATCGGATGAGACGATTCCAGTTCCAGATGAAAGAAGACTCAAATATCTATAACTTTGATGTTTACAAGATTTTTTAGTTCTTAAGTTCTCAAATCTGAAATGGATGAAAAATCCAAAGTGTATTATATATAATTATTAAAGATAAATATATATATATATATATATATATATATATATATATATATATATATATATATATATATGATGACCAATCCACCTTTCGGTGGATTGGCGCATAAGTTGACAATTTCCTTGCATTATTAAATGCAATGTAGTTGTTAAATGTAGGAGATGTTGAGTACCTCTTGCTATAAAAGAGTGTGTTCAACATCTTATTTCAGTAGCCATATTCCATAATTTTCTCTCTTAAAATTTGTGGAGTCTTAGCTTTTATATGTTTTGATTTTTTCAAGGTTTGTTGTAATTTCTTTTTTCCTTTCAATAGTAAAATTATGTGTGTTTTTATTCAAATCATGAGTAGTTAATTTCATCCTATTAGGGTAAATGGTGAAGGTCTAAATATAAGAATATTGATTATAATCTTACTTATTTTATAATATATGAATTGTAATATAAAGACTAATATTTAATTTAATCTTGACTAATTATTGACAAACTTTATTATCGTCTATGTGGCTGATTTTATATATTTGGCATAATTGAGCACCTATCTGGACTTTTTATAGACAAATGTCATAACCGTCTTTATGACTAGTTTTATATATTTTGACATAATTAATTTCTAAAGTAAATTAACTGGGTAATAATGACAATTTATATATATAAAAATTAAGAGTTCTCTAAATTTGAAATATTAAGAGTCCCTTAGCCCCATCATTTTATTTTTATTGTTGCAGTATAATTTAAAATTGTTCATTACTTCAAATAATTCAACCTTTTTATTTTTATGGCTCTTGACTTATTATTTTATTTTACTAAATCTATTCCATATGAATCGACCTCGGACTTACCGAGTTATTTTATTACTTCGATATTCTTATACTTAGGAGTAAAAAATCATTTTGTGAGTATGTCAAGTTTTTGGCGCTATTGTCGGGGGAAATACTTTACCTATGTTGGGTGAGATTTAGAGAAATTTTAAATATTTGTCCACATCATAGGGTTGAAACATGTAGGCTGATTTTCTACTTCTACGAAGGTTTAACACCCTAAAGTAGATAATTAGTGGAAATGATGTGTAATGGTGAGTTTAGAGACAAAAATCCCGAAGATGCACAAGAGTATCTAGAACACATAGTAGAAAATGCATAATATTGAGACACAATTGGCACTTATAAGTCGTCTGTAAAACCACAGTTATCTAGTAGAGGCATGTTTAACCTTAGGGAAGACCATGAACTTTCTGCTAAATATGCACCTCTAGCTAAAAAGTTGAGGCATTAGAAATGAGAGAGAGTGATCATGTCAAGTCAATTCAAGAAGTCACATATCATATATATAATTCAAATGAACATGTCACACAAGTTTGCTCAACCTTGTCAGCCCTCCAAGAATGTCTTCATGATCAAGTCAGTTCCATAAACATCTTTAGAGATCAAATTCAAACCCATAATCTCAAATCTACCATTCTAATTGGAGAAACCATCCAAATTTCAAATGGAGAAATGATAACCAAGCACAATTATCGCAACAAACTCCCCAAGAGTCGAGTGATTTGACGACAACTTCCAACATTTGGAAAAAAAAAGTTTTAATCTTTATAGATTTGCATAGATTATTATTACAAGTCGAACTCGAACTCGGGCATTTCCGCATTTTGTTAAAAACCAATACATAGTTGTGCTTATTACGAGTTGTGAAGGAGGTCGATTTTCACTCTGTCACCGAGGACGTGTGCGGCAAATCTCATTTCGAAAGAATCAAAACGGTCACAAGTAAAAAAAAGATGCTCAGATCAGCGAGCAGTTCACGAATCGCCGATCAGTTGATCATCGACTCACCACCACCGCATTTTCGAGCAAACAAAGACACAGACACTGACCACCAACTACCGACGTGTGATCCCCTCTCCCATGCGGCCAAGAAAAAACGGTGTCCTCTCAGATTCGCCGAAATCGCAATCCACGCAATCCCTCTCGTTCTTGTTTTCTGCGCCATCGTCCTCTGGTTTTTCTCCAACCCCGGTACTATACACTTACATTGCAAAAGAATGTTTAATTTAATTTTTATTTTTTTATTATTATTATTTTAAATAAACCATTTAGTTAGTTAATTGAATAAATGAATCGTTGGCAGAATCGAGGTTCTAAAGATTATTGTTGACAATGGAAGACTTTCATCCCCACGAGATTAAAGAAATGAATTGAGATTTGAGATCACAATCTTATATAGCAATTTTAATGGTGCTTCATGTGTATTTTAAAATTTTGGAAATTATATATGAATTTATCAATTTCTTGATTGATCCTTGTAGTTAGCAGTCTGATTCATTGACAACAGTTTCATAGTTTTAAATTGCTGAAGAAGCTCTTGCAGATAATGCTCGCTTATATGTGGTTATAAGCCTTTTAATGAATAGAGCTTTCTTTATTCTTTACAATTTCAATTTATATGTGGTTTGATTTTTCAAGTGATTCTGAGCTTTATAAAGTCCAAGTCAACCAGTATGCCAAATAAATACACGACTCAATAGAATAGACAGTAAGTTTTGTTCTCTTTTTGAACTGGTGATTTACACAACATGCATTTTTTGCCATGGTATACATATCTTTATATATATAAAAGTGATGAATTTACAAGTCTGCATACAGTGGAAATGAAAGAAAATATAGTTTTTGGGGTCAGGGAGGATTCCGCTGAATGTGTAGGTTTTATGCTTTGATGCCTTGTATTAGAGGCTTGCAATCAAAATTTGTGTGTTCCAACATGGGTCCTAGCCTAACTAGTTTCGGTACAAAAATATTGTTTCGAACAGAACACACAATTGGGTTTTCCCATTGCAAAAGGGATCCCACAAGATTTGCACGTATGGTCAGTGGAAAGATACGGGGCCATCTTTCATTTTCATATGATCTCAGAGCTTCTTCCACTGATGCAGTTCCAAACTTGGTTGCATTTGCAAGCTTTCTAGCAAGAACTACTGCATCCTCCAATGCACAGCAAGCACCTTGCCCAAGATTTGGGGTCATCGGGTGCCAGGCATCTCCGACGAGTACAACTCTACCTCTTGAAGCCGGAGGGCTTGTTGTTGGCCACAGCCAGCGATCCACCAGGGGAGTTCTGATTACTGTGTCATCTGGGGTCAGATCTATATTGTTCAATAGCTCTGCAGGCCAGTTCTTTACTAGATCTTTAGCTTGCTTCTTCAATGCAACCAGATCAGTAATCTTAGGTCCTGTATAAGACATTCTATCAGATGTTTGTCTATCTCAAGCTATAACGTTTCCTAGATCGAACATTCTGTCAGACATAGATAAGGCATTAGATGATGCAAAAAGTAACTTGTTAATTCTTTGCCTAACAAGTGCAAGATAAACCTGGTGAAGGGTTGTTGAAGCAGATAACCAGTAAACCTTTGTAGGAGAAACAGGAACATATCCGGCACGCACACCTCTTCCATAGATGTAATTTACTTTTGGTTCAAATGGCTGTCCATTCGGATAATACCCAATCCCTCTGTAAGCACAATGCCCTACATATTTAGGCTCAGTGAATCCCATCCACTTAGCTACTGGAGACCGAATTCCATCACAGCCAATAACCATCTGCAGAAAGATCAAGTTTAGACACCGAAACTCAGATAACATCATCATTAAACGCCCAAATCGAATTTGAAATACAAGCTCTAGACTTTCCACTGCCATGAATCTAACAATGGTGTTTGTGATAACTAACCTTTGCATATATCGGAGTCCCTTCCACCAGTTCCAGAAGAGTTTCCTCGTTATCACTTGCTTCTATCTTTGCCAGTTTTGAAGAAAACTGGACCGACTCTGGTGGAAGCTGATTTGCAAGAGTCTCCAAAAGAATTCTCCTCTCCACAGCACGGACCTCTTGGCTGCACCATAATGTGATTACAAACTTCTGGGAAAGAAATCGAAGAGCTTATAACGTGACTGCAAAAAAGGAAAGAGGAAAATCTACCTTGCATCTTCATCTTTGAACCTGAAGGACCGCAGCTCCCTCCCATCTTCTGACTTTACTGCCATCCTGCACAGCTGATGGCATGAGCACATTCAGCTAAGCACACATTTGAATTAGAAAATTGACGAGGAACACAAATTATACCCTTGAATTTCAAGGAACTGGCTCCTGAGCTCGCTTCCAACTCCGATTGCATCCAATATCCGCCAACCATTCTTGAAAAGAGTAAGAGATGTTCCTCCTGTTCGAAGTGACTCTGCTTGCTCAAGCACCAATGACCGTACACCGAGCCTGGTAATTCCAAAATTTATAGAACAAGGAAACCTCACAAAATTAGCTCAATTTATGAAGACACTTGAAGGGTTTTGCTTAATCTGACCTGTGCAGAGACACTGCAGTAGCTAGTCCCGCAATCCCAGCACCCACAATGACAATATCCTCCTTCCTGACAGCAGCTTCTGCTTTTGTGTTTAAAAGACAAATGGGTTTGCTTCTGGTTTTAGTTCTTATTCTTGTTTGAAAACAAAACCAAGAACTACTCTGTGGACGATGAAATGTACTACTCTGTGGATGGTATGAAGAAGATGGTAAACGAGAAGAGCTCCAGCAGAGAGGAGAAACTGAAGCCATAGCCGTTGCTGCTCAGTGATTGTTATCGAGAGTTTTGGGATTGATGGGGTTATGGGAATAAGTGGTGGAAAATGAAACGGTTAATGTTTAATTAGATCTCAATTTTGCCCGCGAAAGAGAGGTTGATGGGTAACTAATTTTCTTAAGATATGGGCCGGAGGTCTAAAAAAGGCCTGCACAAAATGGGCTTTTTAGTAAGCTAGCCTGGTTGGTAATATATTCATCTTGTTTCGTACTAGGTTAATTTTTTTCGAGTCTTGGCAAAAAAAAAGTCCGGGTCCGGTTTGATCCGAGATCAAAAAATCCTGAACGGGGTCCTAGAATATGAGGCTCAGTTTAGCTTTGGGCCCGAGTCGGGCTCAACACAATAAGTTCGGGCCCGCTCGAGCCTCGGGCTGACTCCTGGAATATGAGACTCGGCTCGGCTCCGGGCCTGAGCCAGGCTCAACAGCCCTGCCCGATCCGGGCTTAAAAATATATGTCATAATATATATATATATATATATAATTTTTATTATTAAAAAAGCGGGTCGGATAAAACTCGGTCCGAGCCAGAGATGAGATGGGCCTGCCCGAGCCCGAGAGGCCGGCCCGGTTTGTGCTCGGGTCGGGTTTTTCTTGAGCCCGAGCTTCAAATTTAATTGCAAGGCTTAGGCTTAGCAAAGCCTGATCTGACTGGCCCATTGCCACTCCATATAATTGATTGGAGTTTCTAAATTTGATTTAAAATTAGTGGATTAAAAAAGCGGGTCGGATAAAACTCGGCCTGAGCCAGAGATGAGATGGGCCTGCCCGAGCCCGAGAGGCCGGCCCGGTTTGTGCTCGGGTCGGGTTTTTCCTGAGCCCGAGCTTCAAATTTAATTGCAAGGCTTGGGCTTAGCAAAGCCTGATCTGGCCTGGCCCATTGCCACTCCATATAATTGATTGGAGTTTCTAAATTTGATTTAAAATGAGTGGACTCTAAATTTATATAAATTTAGTATACATTGTAATAAAAAACTAAAAAAATAACTTTTTCGCTAAAAATTTACGAATTTCAAAACAGTTTGATATGAGATTGGAAATGATTTTTCATTTCGAAATCTCAACTTTTAATCGAAAAAATCTCGAATTTCGATCAAGATTCGAATCCTAAAATATTCGGTCATGGATTTTAAATAATTTTTCATTACGAATCCATTTGATTAAAAAAAAAAAAAAAAAAAAAAAAAAGAAGAGAGAGAGAGAGAGAGAGAAAGAGGAGAGTGAGAAAGAGAGGGAGAGAGATGTGGTTCTTTGTTGGTTGGGTAAGACCATCATAGTGATCCCATCCAGCCATACTCAACCACCCACAATTAATTTAGAGATAAATACCAAGTGTTGACTCTGGAGGCGAGTGCGGTGTCTGGAAATTGGATTGGAAACCTGTAGCCAAGGCAAGTTTTAGGATCAACATCCATGTGGAATTATTATTATAATTTTAATATAACTTATATTTTCATTTTAACTTACAATATAAATATTTTCATGATTTGGCTAACTTTATGCAACTTTAGTTTAACATTTAATACTACATCAGGGTAAATTATCGCTAGTATTAACACTGACAAAATCATAATCTCATAACTTGAGGCTTTTTTTTTTTTTTTTTTATGTTAGGTTTATACTCTAACGTTTGTTCCATAACTTATAAGCTAGCTTATATTCTTTGACAGTATTGTCTATCAAATACACCATTTATCTTGATAAATTAATATAATTTTTAAAAATATTATCTTCTAAAATTTACTTCCATACCATTTGGCCCCTAAATTTTAATCACTAGCTCTGCCCCGTATTAAAAAACCCTAGAACTAACAAAATTCTAAATTCATTACATGTTTTTATTGTGATTTTCTAATGACAGGATAATATTTATGACGAAAAATAACTGTTTCTATTATTACATAAATTGAATTTATAAATATTACAAAATTTAAACAAAAGCCTCACTTTATACTCTATAAGTTCTCTTACTTGGAATTTATTGTTGGGATAGTTTTAGCTCTCAAATGAGAGCTCTATTTATAGCAATATATATTATTCAAAAGTTAACAAAAAAACAAACTCACCTTAAGGTAATTTGGAAGATAGTTCTGTGGTTTGCACCGGACTTTGACAATGGTGGTCATCAACTTTGACAATCGAGAGCAAAAGTGGTTTGAAGTTGGACACTTCAATTCTTCTCATCTAGCTGCATCTGACACTATTGTCATCTGAAAACTATCAATATTTTTGATTCTGTTAGTGGATAATACAATACACCTATGCAATCTTGACTGTCATGACACAATCCCCTGCAAAAGTGTAGGAAAAACCTAAAGTAGATTTTCTACCATTAAAATTTTCTGCCATATATGAATCTGTATAGCCTTTATGTTGGGAGATGCCCTAGAGCTTCATGTATTTTGTGAATTGAACATTTTGTTTAAAATAAAAAATATATTATTCATTTTTTTTTATTTAAATCGCATATTATAAATTGTCTAGTTTACCCTTAATTATTTATGTGCCTCCAGGTTTAGTGTATGAGTGTCTTAAATAAGAGGATTTAAGTCTGAAGTTAGTAATATAAAATATTCCATAAATAGCAAACAAAGAGGGTATTTTATTTGTGGTTTATCTATAGTTGCGATCCATTCTATAAATGTATAACGAACCTAATACAGGATCGTCCATGTGGTTACATGAGAATGAAGACACTTTGTATGATGTAATCATATAGGATTAGGCCCAGATATAAATGAATTTATTATAATATATGTTAAATAAAGAAATTCATTTCAATCTACTAGATGGTCATATATAGAATGATATGAATCATGAGTGTACTACGAACTCCTGCATGGCATGCCATGTCATTTGATTTACAAATATGAGGTTGGTGCAGAAATCTCAACCAATTACTTACTACGTACTTTGAGGACATGAGTTGGTACGTTTTACATAGATATGAAGTTCACCAATTCTTACGAGAAGTAGATGAATATATTCCTTAAGGGTTGATTCGGTACTTGAACGATTAGAGCGCTCAAGTCTTTTTATTACGAATAAAAATATTAATATTCATAATAGTTATGAATAACTAATAAAAATTTATAATGACGAAATAATTTGAAAGCGTGTAAGGCCAAGTATTTGAACGAAATTGAAAATTCAATACTGGCCTCCCACTATTTTTCGGTGAGCCTCTAACCCTCTGTTGAGTACTCGGGAAACCTAGTTTCCTAGTGGGCTAGGATCCCGTTAAATAACACACAACCTTGACTTTGGCCAACAAGCTGTATGATATTTAACAAGGTAGATCTCTAAGATCAATTGGATCTTATCCAATTCTTAGATCCGATAGGTGGACCTCCAAGTCCGAAACATATATACAATATATATGTCAATATATCCAATATATTTTCCCAACCTTTTCCTCTGAATCAACTAAGCCTTGGCTTTGGCACAACAAGCTTAAAGATTCCAGTCAAGCGGGACCCATTGACTTTGGAAAGCTTCGTAATCGATGTCGATGGACAAGAAGTGATCTTGACTTTGGCCAACAAATCACAAGTTGGACAAGACATACGATATGGAACAAAGCCTTCATGATTCAAACACATCCGCGATAGACAAAGGTCTTGACTTTGGCCAACAAACCAGTGCCAATCTTGAATCTTAAGAATGAATCACTCAATGGAAGGAAAACGCTTAATATTTGTTGAGGGTTTTTTACGTAAATTGGCAACCAATTTATTATCTTTGATTATGTCTCATCATACACCCTTAAGCATGCATTCTAAAAGTATAATAAGGCGCGGTAAATAAATTAATAATGATATACGAATGGATATCTCATCCATGTATTCACACAAAACACATTATTCAATCAATCTAATCCAATTAATTAATCTTTGAATTAAATGATCATCCAATGTTCAAACAACGATTTGATTTGAGCGAGTCCAACTCGTTTAAGAATAAGTACTCAAAGTATGAATTCTTGAATATAGAACTACAATTTAAATCTAATTTAATTTATATTCAATACTAATTCTAAATTTAATTCCAAATTAAATAATTACACTTTTTAATGCGCCTTTACGACTTGATTCTAAATCTAATCTTAATGGGTCTCAAAGCCCAATTAACATCCAATGTTTATTTAATTAAAATCCAGTGAGCTTTCAATTAATTTCTTAAGGCATGAGCTTTGGTCAATATGGGTCAAAATACCAAGGCACAATCAAGGAATCACCCTTATTTGTCAAGAAATCAATTTTGGCCCATTAGGCCCAATTAAATATTTAAAGACCCATTTGTTATATTTGGACTTAATGGAATGGTTTAGGCCCAATTTGGATCCAATCCAATTTTCCTAAACCAACTTGGCCCAACCAAGCCCATTAGGCCCAAATACAACATCTTTAGCCCAATTCCAAATTAAGTCCAATTAATTAAATTCTAATATTCCAAAATTCACAATTTAATTAATTAAAGTGCTTAGCCATGATTAATTATTTAAATAATATTTCCAAATTCTATCCAATCAATTAATCATGCTAATTTATAATCAAAAATGTCCAACATTATTGAAACAAAATCAAGTCATTTACATGCTATAAGGCTCATGGAAATGATAGGATTTTATATCCGATTTCGATTTCAATCCAATTAAATCATAAATCAATATATCATATGTCTTTTAAACACATCCAATGATTCAAAAAACAAAATCACCATGACCTAGGGTTTATATATGCATTCGGCCAAGCCACTAAAATGGGGAAAATTAATCCAATTAATTTTTTCATCAAATTAATGATGCATAACTTTAAGTTATCAACATACAAGCATACTCAAACAAACAATTTGATCAAATCATGCTCAAATCAAAAATACCCAAATTTTAGTATATAAACCCTAATCAAATTTCATGCTCAAATAGGCTCCATGATACCATTGTTACCATTGTTGGGTTTCTAAAGTCATCCCAAGATCAATTTAAGCATAAAATAACGTGAATACATAAAGAAATATAGCGAAATTATACTCATTTTGATCGGTTGTATGATGTGTGTAGAACAAAAATTTGCTTTGAGAAGTTCCTCCAAGCTCCTCTTTGAATGATGAATCCAAGCTCCAAGCTTTGAGATTTGAGATTCCAAACTCTTGGGAATGGTTTCATATCAATTTGAATGATCCCTTCAAGTGCTAGCTTGAAAGAAAAAGAAGCAACAATTTTTCTTTTTCTTGGTGAAACTCACGGCAATGGTGGCTATAGGGGGAGAGAGAGAGTTTTTTATTTTGTTTAAAGTGATGACTTGTGTATATGATTTCCAAAATCAAAATAAGATATACCAAAAACTAAAATTTTTGTAAAAGTCTTCCATCACTTCAACTTGTGTGTTTTACAAGTTAACAACCACCCACCAAATTCCATCACCAAAAAGGTAAGTTAAATGACTTGTGATGTGACATGTGAGCCCCACTCGATTCAAAATCCGTGTGGGCCCGCAAACACATCACGGGCTCGGGTTCGCTAATTCTGAATTAACGAATTTTTCGTTGCGACGTAATTAAATCAAATTTAATTAAATAATTGTGCCTTAAAAAATTACTATTCACGTCGATCGCGAATTAATTCTAAATTAATTCGTTCACCTGAATTAAAATTCAATTTTAATTCCGTTATGAAAACTAATTTCATTTAATATATCGAATATATTATTTTATCGATTAATTCCAAATTAATCGTTCACTCTCTTCAAATAGTATTTTATCCCAGATAAAATATCTCCGCAGTTAATCCTAGATTAATTATGTTTGAATCATACATCATCGGTGAATCTTCGGGAAGTGACCCATGAGATCCCTGGATATGTTGGCAGTAAATCCGGTCGTCGAATTATCCGAATACATGCATACCCAGTACCACATTCTTACCGATTTACGAGACATGGTTGGCTTCTAGCAAAGCACCGTGCCTACCCAATTATCCAGAAATATTCTTTAAGGAATATATAATCTATCTCAGGCGTAGTATACGTAGTATTGCATATTGCGATCCAGTATCGGATGTCACATGCAAGGCCTGGGGTTGGAATAGTGTCTGCCCCGTACGAAGTATATATCGGATCATAAGCAACTAGTCTCTTTATTCGGATAATCTTGACCTTGTCATATTATCCCGATGGTTGCAACACATTAGAGTACTAGTTATGTATCCATGTGTGATCATCATCTCCATATGACTGAAGTGATTCTTCCGTCTTGACATCACATCCAATACACTACGATTCTCAATAAACCCAGAAGAGGCGTACACAGAACCTGTTAAAGTCCCGGACGACCAAAACTAAAGCGTATTGATTGTCGCAAGTACTACCGATGTAAGTCTCAGGTTAAGACCAAATACACCTACACTGAATCGGATTCCAATAGACACATAGTCATACTACCAATGGGATTTCAATGGCTCTATCCAGAGCAAAGCTGTTTCCGTACCATCGGTAAACACAACCTCCTATAACACTTGCATAAGTATCAAATACTTAAATATATGAGAACTATGTTGTTACGCTTCCATAACACGCATAAGTGTGATACTAGTCTATTCTGCATTTTCGATGTCCAATCTCGATAATACTATGACTATGGATATTTAATGATTAAACCGTTGTGGATTTATGTTGTCTCATATCTTATAATCCGGAAATAATCATAAGGACTTTTATCATTCATATATTAAAGTAATCTAATTACGAAATGATAAAATGCAATTTCCATTGTCACATAATTAATTTGTAAAAAAAAAACCATAATATCTTTTACAAATAGTGACGCTATGGGTTATAATTTTCCAACAATCTCCCACTTGGCCTATAGCCAGTCACTCAAGCATCTAATACCTGAACTATGTACATGTCGCTCAAACTTTTACTGAGGAATAACTTTCGTCAGCGGATCTGTAATGTTGTCCTCTGATGCAACCTTCTCGATCTTCACATCGCCACGATGTATGATCTCACGAATCATATGGAAACATCGAAGAACATGCTTGGATCGTTGATGAGACTGTGGTTCCTTAGCTTGTGATATAGCCCCGTTGTTGTCACAATACAATGGAACGGGCTCAACTGCTAACGGAACTACTACTAATCCAATTAGGAATTTACGGATCCAAACTGCCTCTTTTTCTACTTCAGCTGCAGCAATATACTCCGCTCTGTTGTTGAATCAGCAACAGTCTCTTTCTTGGAAGATTTCCAGCTTACTGCTCCGTTGTTCAAACAAAATACGTACCGGGATTATGACTTACAGTCATCTTTATCGGTTTGGAAACTTGTATCGGTATACCCAGTTACCTCAAGTTCTCCATCTCCATAGATTAAGAAAGCATCCTTAGTTCGTCTAAAATACTTAAGGATATTTTTAACCGCTATCCAGTGACCTTCACCTGGATCGGCCTGATGGCGACTACACATGCTCAAAGCATACGAGACATCAGGTCACGTACATATCATGGCATACATGATCGATCTGACTACCGAGGTGAACGGTATCCGACTCACATTGTCTCTCTCATCTTGAGTTTTAGGACGCATGTCCTTGGATAGAGTGACGCCATGTGACACTGGCAACAGTCCCCTCTTGGACTGATCCATGTTGAATCTCTTCAACACTTTGTCAATGTACGTGCTCTGGGAGAGTCCAAACAGCTTTCTAGATCTATCATGGTAGATCTTTATTCCTAGAATAAAAGTTGCTTCTCTCAGATCTTTCATGGAGAATTTTAATGAAAGCCAAGTTTTCACCATTTGTAGCATGTGAATGTCATTGCCAATAAGCAATACATCATCAATGTAAAGACAATGAATGTCAGTGCACTCCCACTAACCTTCTTATATACACAAGGATCATCCTCGTTTTAAACGAAATCATATTCTTTTATGATCTCATCAAAACGTTGGTTCCAAGAATGTGATGCTTGCTTCAATCCATAAATGGATCGATTTAACTTACAAACCTTGTTTGCAAGTCTTGGTACGAAAAAACCGTCAGGCTGTTGCATATAAACATCTTCCAAAAGGTTTCCGTTAAGGAAAGCGGTTTTGACGTCCAAATGCCATATCTCGTAGTCGAAATATGCAGTAATATCAAGTATTATCCTAATGAATTTAATCATGGAAATGGGTGAAAAAATTTCGTCAAAATCGACACCAATCGGTGACGATACCCTTTCGCTACAAGCCTCGCTTTGTACGTTTGTAGATTGCCATCCATATCGGTCTTCTTCTTGAAGATCCATTTGCAACCAATAGGTTTTACGCCTTTTGGTGCATCAACCAGTGTCCAAACTTGGTTAGTGTACATGGAATCCATTTCGGACTTTATGGACTCTTGCCATAAATCGGAGACGATATCCTGTATCGCTTCCTCATATGTAGCATGCTCGTTATCCTCAATAAGATTGATATCCACATGAGGTGAGATCAGAAACCCATACCTCTCAGGTTGTTTTCTGACTCTCTCCAAACTACGTGATTTTTGTGTATTCGAAGATTGTGGTACAGTTTCATCCCTGATGGACTGTTCATGTTCCGTTAAGGATTCTTTGCCAAGAACAGTATCACTCCGATTTTCATCGAGTTCTACTTTCCTCCTATTTACCACTGCATTTAGGAATTCATTCTCAAGGAAAACCGCATGTAGAGCAACAAATATTTTATTCTCTTGTGCGTGATAGAAGTAATATCCTTTGGTTTCCCTTGGATATCCTACAAATAGGCATTTATCCAATTTAGGTTCAAGTTTGGTATCTTCCAAATGTTTTATGTATTCCCAGCATCCCCAAATCTTTAGGAATGAGAAACTCGATTTCTTTCCTGTCTATATCTCATACGGAGTCTGTTGAACAGACTTTGACGGAACCTTATTCAAAATATGTATTGCACTGTTCAATGCATATCCCCAGAAGGAAATATGTAGCTCAGTGCAACTCATCATAGACCTCGCCATGTCTAACAAAGTTCGGTTTCTCCGTTCGGACACACCGTTTAATTGCGATGTTCCGGGAGGAGTCCACTGTGAAAGAATACCATATTCTTTCAAGTAATCAAGAAACTCGTTGCTTAAGTATTCGCCACCACGGTCCGACCGTAATGTCTTAATACTTTTACCGGTCAATTTTTCTACTTCGTGTCGAAACTCTTTGAATTTCTCAAAGTTTTCCGACTTGTGTCTCATAAGATACACATAACCATAACACGATGCATCATCCGTAAAGGTTACGAAGTATTCATAACCTGGCTAACAGTTCGGTGGAACGTGCACCTTTACCGCTAAAAGGTGTTTTAGGCATTTTGCCTAATAAACAAGATTCGCAGACGTCATATGAATTTGGATCAAATCCGTCCAAGTACCCACTCTTCGAAAGTGTGGATATACGTATCTTGTTAATGTGTCCCAGACGACAATGCCACATATAAGTTTCATCTTTGTTACTTACTTTAAGCTTTTTGTTTGTTAAATATATGTTTGAGATTGATTTATATTCAAAATAAAAAGACCATTATTTACATCAGCAGTACAAATCTCCATATCATTTTTATACGTAAAACACCCAATGTTTCTAAATACAAAAGTATACCCACATTGGGCTAACATAGATACATAAATAAGATTCCTAGTCAAACTAGGTACATAATAACAGTCTGAAAGTTTAAGTACATACACCGAGGGCAGTTCCAAAACAAAACTCCCAACGGCCAAAACGACGACTCGTGTCTCATTTCCAATGCGTAGATCAATCTCCCCTGAGCTCAGTCTCCTATTAATCTGCAGATCATGCACATCAGTACATATATGAGTACCACAACCAGAATCAAAAATCCAATTTTTAAAACTTATAGTAGACATGTTTATTTTTATAGCAAACATACCTGAAGCCGGTGCCTTGCCCGCTTTGATTTCCTTCATGTGTGCCTTGTACTCACGGCAGTCACGCTTCCTAACCGCATTGTAGATAAATATCTGGGATTTGTCCTTACCCTTCCCAGAAAGTTTTGACAATTTGGCCTTGCCCTCATTCTTCTTCTTCTTCATTACACCTTCAATCGTCTTGGACCAAGCCCTCGAAGACTGAGATGTTGAAGTGAAGTGCGCCTCGCGGTTCTTGCCCTTTAGGAGCTTTTTTTCTACTTCGCGCGGTGTGGATATTAACTCTCCAAGAGTATGGTCTTGGTTCATCATATTGTAGTTCATGATGAACCCACTCCAAGTTTCGGGCAGAGACTGTAAGATCAAATCTATGGAAGTCTCAGCCTCAAAGACAATGCTCATTTGTCCCAACTGTTCGATATCCATCTACGACATATGGTGCTCGACATATGTACCCTCTGACATACGAGCGCGAAAGAGCTTCTTTTGCAACTCATATCTCTGCGATCTAAAATTAGATCGATGAAGATCATGCAACTTCGCCATCATTTCATAGGGATCCAATCCTCTGTTCTGACAATGGAATTCTTGAGTCATAGCAGCAAGCATAATAGATTTAGCAGTCGTGTTGTCATCGATATGAGTCTTCCAAAGCTCTAGCTCAAGTAACTGATCAGATCTGGGCTTAGGCCCATGAGGTCTCTCTATAGTGTAGAGCAACTTCTCGGATCCCAGGACAATCTTGAGATTCATTTCTCAGTCAGAAATATTTGTGCCATTGAAGACATTATCGCCCATGACGATGTCTCTGACATTGTTCTTTCCTGTCATCTTAATTGCAATAGTCAAACTATTCAATTAATGATCTAACTGTTACAAGAAAAATAATAAAATATTAGTCCAACTAATAAATATTTATAATGACGAAATAATTTGAAAGCGCGTAAGGCCAAGTATTTGAACGAAATTGAAAATTCAATACTAGCCTCCCACTATTTTTCGATGAGCCTCTAACCCTCTGTTGAGTACTCGGGAAACCTAGTTTCCTAGTGGGCTAGGATCCTGTTAAATAACACACAACCTTGACTTTGGCCAATAAGCTGTATGATATTTAACTAGGTAGATCTCTAAGATCAATTGGATCTCATCCAATTCTTAGATCCGGTAGTTGGACCTCCAAGTCCGAAACATATATACAATATATATGCCAATATATCCAATATATTTTCCCAACCTTTTCCTCTGAATCAACTAAGCATTGGCTTTGGCACAACAAGCTTAAAGATTCCAGTCAAGCGGGACCACTTGACTTTGGAAAGCTTCGTAATCGATGTCGATGGACAAGAAGTGATCTTGACTTTGGCCAATAAATCACAAGTTGGACAAGACATACGATATGGAACAAAGCCTTCATGATTCAAACACATACGCTATAGACAAATGTTTTGACTTTGGCCAACAAACCAGTGCCAATCTTGGATCTTGAGAATGAATCACTCAATGGAAGGAAAACGCTTAATATTTGTTGAGGGTTTTTCACGTAAATTGGCAACCAATTTATTATCTTTGATTATGTCTCATCATACACCCTTAAGCATGCATTCTAAAAGCATAATAAGGCGCGGTAAATAAATTAATAATGATATACGAATGGATATCTCACAAATTGTTCCTAGAACAAATCACTCTCTTTCCTCTCCCAGACTAGCACTATTCTAACTTCTACCCAATTACATAATACAATAAAAGAAACCTCATTAACATTGAGGGGAATTAAGTAAGAAGAGAATTACAAAGAATCGAGAGATAAAGGCTGGACACGCAGGTCCAATTTAATAAATTCTAAATTTATAACAATTTCCAAAATTACTCTTTCCCTTCTAATATCCATCCGATATACATTATTCATTCAACACATCCATGTATTCACACAAAGCACATTATTCAATCAATCTAATCCAATTAATTAATCTTTGAATTAAAGATCATCCAATGTTCAAACAACGATTTGATTTGAGCGAGTCCAAGTCGTTTAAGAGTAAGTACTCAAAGTATGAATTCTTGAATTATATCGAACTACAATTTAAATCTAATTTAATTTATATTCAATACTAATTCTAAATTTAATTCCAAATTAAATAATTACACTTTTTAATGCGCCTTTACGACTTGATTCTAAATCTAATCTTAATGGGTCTCAAAGCCCAATTAACATCCAATGTTTATTTAATTAAAGTCCAGTGGGCTTTCAATTAATTTCTTAAGGCATGAGCTTTGGTCAATATGGGTCAAAATACCAAGGCCCAATCAAGGAATCACCCTTATTTGTCAAGAAATCAATTTTGGCCCATTAGGCCCAATTAAATATTTAAAGACCCATTTGTTATATTTGGACTTAATGGAATGGTTTAGGCCAATTTGGATCCAATCCAATTTTCCTAAACCAACTTGGCCCAACCAAGCCCATTAGGCCCAAATACAACATCTTTAGCCCAATTCCAAATTAAGTCCAATTAATTAAATTCTAATATTCCAAAATTCAAAATTTAATTAATTAAAGTGCTTAGCCATGATTAATTATTTAAATTAACATTTCCAAAATTCTATCCAATCAATTAATCATGCTAATTTATAATCAATAAATGTCCAACATTATTGAAACAAAATCAAGTCATTTACATGCTATAAGGCTCATGGAAATGATAGGATTTTATATCCGATTTCGATTTCATTCCAATTAAATCATAAATCAATATATCATATGTCTTTTAAACACATCCAATGATTCAAAAACAAAATCACCATGACCTAGGGTTTATATATGCATTCGGCCAAGCCACTAAAATGGGGAAAATAATCCAATTAATTTTTTCATCAAATTAATGATGCATAACTTTAGTTATCAACATACAAGCATACTCAAACAAACAATTTGATCAAATCATGCTCAAATCAAAAATACCAAATTTTAGTATATAAGCCCTAATCAAATTCATGCTCAAATAGGCTCCATGATACCATTGTTACCATTGTTGGGTTTCTAAAGTCATCCCAAGATCAATTTAAGCATAAAATAACGTGAATACATAAAGAAGTATAGCGGAATTATACTCATTTTGATCGGTTGTAGGATGTGTGTAGAACAAAAATTTGCTTTGAGAAGTTCCTCCAAGCTCCTCTTTGAATGATGAATCCAAGCTCCAAGCTTTGAGATTTGAGATTCCAAACTCTTGGGAATGGTTTCATATCAATTTGAATGATCCCTTCAAGTGCTAGCTTGAAAGAAAAAGAAGCAACAATTTTTCTTTTTCTTGGTGAAACTCACGGCAATGGTGGCTATAGGGGGGGAGAGAGAGTTTTTTATTTTGTTTAAAGTGATGACTTGTGTATATGATTTCCAAAATCAAAATAAGATATACCAAAAACTAAAATTTTGGTAAAGTCTTCCATCACTTCAACTTGTGTGTTTTACAAGTTAACAACCACCCACCAAATTCCATCACCAAAAAGGTAAGTTAAATGACTTGTGATGTGACATGTAAGCCCCACTTGATTCAAAATCCGATTGGGCCCGCAAACACATCCGGGCTCGGGTTCGCTAATTCTGAATTAACGAATTTTTCGTTGCGACGTAATTAAATCAAATTTAATTAAATAATTGTGCCTTAAAAAATTACTATTCACGTCGATCGCGAATTAATTCTAAATTAATTCATTCACCTGAATTAAAATTCAATTTTAATTCCGTTATGAAAACTAATTTCATTTAATATATCGAATATATTATTTTATCGATTAATTCCAAATTAATCGTTCTCTCTCTTCAAATAGTATTTTATCCCAGATAAAATATCTCCGCAGTTAATCCTAGATTAATTATGTTTGAATCATACATCATCGGTGAATCTTCGGGAAGCGACCCATGAGATCCCTGGATATGTTGGTAGTAAATCCGGTCGTCGAATTATCCGAATACATGCATACCCGGTACCACATTCTTACCGATTTACGAGACATGGTTGGCTTCTAGCAAAGCACTGTGCCTACCCAATTATCCAGAAATATTCTTTAAGGAATATATAATCTATGTCAGTCGTAGTATACCTAGTATTGCATATTACGATCCAGTATCGGATGTCACATGCAAGGCCTGAGGTTGGAATAGTGTATGCCCCGTACGAAGTATATATCAGATCACAAGCAACTAGTCTCTTTATTCGGATAATCATGACCTTGTCATATTATCCCGATGGTTGAAACACATTGGAGTACTAGTTATGTATCCCTGTGTGATCATCATCTCCATATGACTGAAGTGATACTTACGTCTTGACTAGGGGTGGCAAATTTGGGTCAGGATTCGTTTATTCGTTCGATTCGATTCGCTTTAAAGCGAATACGGGTTTGGAAAAATGGATTCGTTTAATAAATGGGTCAATTCGATTCGATTCGTTTATTAAACGAATCGAATCCGAATTTGAGGTCATCAATTCGTTTATTCGTTAAGGATTCGTTTATTAAACGAATCATAAACGAATCGAATCCGAATCGAATTCGTTTAATACCCGTTTAATGTTATTACAAATTTACCCTTAAAATTTTCAAATATTGTTTAAGTGTAAGAAGGATATATTAGTAATTTACGTTTAACTTAAAAAGTAAAAAATCTAAACCTAGCCTCTCTCAAACGAATTTCAATTCCACTCCAGCCGCCTCTCAAAACCCTAAAACTCTCTCAAATGAGTCAAATGACTCAAATCTGAAATCAAGATAATCACACGCTCCAGTTCAAAATTCTTCAGCCTCCACGCACGCTTGAAGCTTCGGTTCTTCTTCTTCGACAGCCTTGAGCCTTCACGCTTCACGGCTTCAGTTCTTCTTTTTCAACGCTTCAGTTCTTCTCGATTTTTGCCTCAGCTCAGTCTTAGCTTCTCTCGCTGCCCGTCACAGCCTCGCAAGTACACACGCACAGTAGGAATTGGGGTTTTGAGAGTTTTAGCATAATTATTTATAAGGTAAGATATAACAAAGAAACTAAGATAAGTTATTCCAAACAGAGAAGCTGCATGAACCAACCCTTTTTCTTCATTTATTCGTTATGGCACCACACAAAACACATGTGCTTCCAGGTTGAATTTTGTTTCCCTTTAAAATATACCAAATCTGAACCACTCAAAGATAATTTAAAAAATACACTCTTCTGGAACAGAAATCATAATTTAAAAAATACACTCTTGGGAAAAGTGAATACCAATTATTCATATGGTTCTCTTCAAGATAATCTTCTTGCATGAAATTAATCTAGTTGAATTTATGATTGTCGATATTTATATTTATTTCTCAATAATATAATTTTATTTTATTTGCAGGATTTTCATCCCGGATGATAATGATAAAGAAGTTTGCCTTTACCGTCTCAACATGTGTCAAAATGTGTTTTGAAGATTTTAAGTGTTATTATGCATTTGATTTGTAATTTGAAATTTGGAACTTGTTTTATGGATTTTAAGACTATAACAACGAATATGGTATGTAATGGATGGTTAGATTTTGACATTATATATTTTTTTTGATTAAACGAATCGAATACGAATCGAATACAAAATTTGATTCGTTTAGTTTGATATAAACGAATAAACAAATTTGATATAAACGAATAAACGAATGGAATGCGAATAATAAACGAATCGGATGCGAATAGTAAACGAATCGGATGCGAATAATAAACAAATAATAAATTCGATTCGATTCGTTTGACTTATGTAAACGAATAAACGAATCGAATACGAATATTCATTTATTAAACGAATCGAATCCGAATCCTAATATCAGGATTCGTTTAATAAACGAATCGAATTCGAATTTAGTGCATTACAATTCGATTCGTTTAGAATTCGTTACGAATTCGATTCGTTTATTCGTTTTGCCACCCCTAGTCTTGACATCACATCCAATACACTACGATTCTCAATAAACCCAGAAGAGGCTCCCGGACGACCAAAACCAAAGCGTATTGATTGTCGCAAGTACTACCGATGTAAGTCTCAGGTTAAGACCAAATACACCTACACTGAATCGGATTCCAATAGACACATAGTCATACTACCAATGGGATTCCGAGGGCTCTATCCAGAGCGAAGCTGTTTCCGTACCATCGGTAAACACAACCTCCTATAACACTTGCATAAGTATCAAATACTTAAATATATGAGAACTATGTTGTTACGCTTCCATAACAGGCACAAGTACGATACTAGTCTATTCTGCATTATCGATGTCCTGGCTCGATAATACTACGACAAGAGATATTTAATGATTAAACCGTTGTGGATTGATATTGTCTCATATCTTATAATCCGGAACTAATCATAAGGACTTTTATCATTCATATATTGTCTCATATCTATAGCCAGTCACTCAAGCATCTAATACCTGAACTATGTACATGTCGCTCAAACTTTTGCTGAGGAATAACTTTCGTCAGCGGATCTGCAATGTTGTCCTCTGATGCAACCTTCTCGATCTTCACATCGCCACGATGTATGATCTCACGAATCATATGGAAACATCGAAGAACATGCTTGAATCGTTGATGAGACTGTGGTTCCTTAGCCTGTGCTATAGCCCCGTTATTGTCACAATACAATGGAACGGGCTCAACTGCTAACGAAACTAATCCTAATCCAATTAGGAATTTACGGATCCAAACAGCCTCTTTTTCTACTTCAACTGTAGTAATATACTCCGCTTCTGTTGTTGAATCAGCAACAGTCTCTTACTTGGAAGATTTCCAGCTTACTGCTCCGTTGTTCAAACAAAATACGTACCCGGATTGTGACTTACAGTCATCTTTATCGGTTTGGAAACTTGCATCGGTATACCCAGTTACCTCAAGTTCTCCATCTCCATAGATTAAGAAAGCATCCTTAGTTCATCTAAGATACTTAAGGATATTTTTAACCGCCATCTAGTGACCTTCACCTGGATCGGCCTGATGGCGACTACACATGCTCAAAGCATACGAGACATCAGGTCACGTACATATCATGGCATACATGATCGATCCGACTACCGAGGCGAACGGTATCCGACTCATGTTATCTCTCTCATCTTGAGTTTTAGGACACATGTCCTTGGATAGAGTGACGCCATGTGACACTGGCAACAGTCCCCTCTTGGACTGATCCATGTTGAATCTCTTCAACACTTTGTCAATGTACGTGCTCTGGGAGAGTCCAAATAGCTTTCTAGATCTATCCTGGTAGATCCTTATTCCTATAATAAAGGTTGCTTCTCTCAGATCTTTCATGGAGAATTTTATGAAAGCCAAGCTTTCACCGATTGTAGCATGGGAATGTCATTGCCAATAAGCAATACATCATTAATGTAAAGAACAATGAATGTCAGTGCACTCCCACTAACCTTCTTATATACACAAGGATCATCCTCGTTTTGAACGAAATCATATTCTTTTATGATCTCATCAAAACGTTGGTTCCAAGAATGTGATGCTTGCTTCAATCCATAAATGGATCGATTTAACTTACAAACCTTGTTTGCAAGTCTTGGTACGACAAAACCGTCAGGTTGTTGCATATAAACATCTTCCAAAAGGTTTCCGTTAAGGAAAGCGGTTTTGACGTCCATCTGCCATATCTCGTAGTCGAAATATACAGCAATAGAAAGTATTATCCTAATGGATTTAATCATGGAAACGGGTGAAAAAATTTCCGTACCATCGGTAAACACAACCTCCTATCACACTTGCATAAGTATCCAATACTTAAATATATGAGAACTATGTTGTTACGCTTCCATAACACGCATAAGTGTGATACTAGTCTATTCTGCATTATCGATGTCCAGTCTCGATAATACTACGACTAGGGATATTTAATGATTAAACCGTTGTGGATTTATGTTGTCTCATATCTTATAATCTGAAAATAATCATAAGGACTTTTATCATTATATATTAAAGTAATCTAATTACGAAATGATAAAATGTAATTTCCATTGTCACATAATTAATTTGTAAAAAAAACCATAATGTCTTTTACAAATAGTGACGTTATTGGTCATAATTGTCCAACAGGCTTAGGGTTGTGTTATGTTTTGATAACTTAAAACCCGAATTATAAAAAGAAAAATAGTTTTCTTATGAACACTCTCTGAAATTTGAAACCTTAGCCCTCTATCTTCTTTTATTTTTATCTCAAGAGTTGAGTAAAAAGAAAATTAAAGGAAAATTATGTATGACAACTCTAATCTCTAAAGTGTTTAAGGATTTGTTCTTGTGAGTCAAGCCCACTCTTGCATTTGTTGGTGGCAAGTCATAGCACGGAAGTTCTTTTGTAACTTGAAGTAAAATCTTTTTCTTTTCCCTTTATCAACTCACAGCAATGAGCAGAAAAAATTGCTCACTGTAGCCACTTATATACCACACGTTATTGCATTGTTTTTATTTCTTGTGTGTGCAAATTTTTTTGGGAATTCATAGGAATATTTTATCGATTTTTAGGACTATTTTGATGTGGTTATTTTGTCAAAAAAATGGCAAAAAATCAGTACACAACGACCACTAAAATAGTGAACTGTGCTCGAGTATATGGAAGTTTCGGTGTGTAAAACAGTCCAGTTTTTGGACTGTTATTTGGGACTTTTAAAATCATTAAAAATATAAGCTAAACAAGTGTAATAGAGCTAGACATTTTCGGAAATTAAGGGGAAGAGTAGAAATTTTTTAAGGTCGTACGCTTCTACCGCGTATGAAATCATTTCCTACACTTTCGAGATTATATCAGCTTCCCCGTAGCATAGACATAATTTCTATGTACCATTGAGGTATATGAGAATCTACTTGACTACCTCTCAGTTTTTTTTCCTAGATTAGAGAGAAAACGGCCCACTATACCGACTACGTGAGCAATATCTGGCCTGATACATATCATTGTATACATTAGGCTCTCAACTTCTAAGAATAAAGTATTGATTACATCTCCTCTATCTCTTGCTTGGATGAGGGGGACAAACTCTTACTTAATTTGAAGTGGTGAGCTAGTGGAATACTGATAGGTTTGAAATTTTATATATTGAATCTCTTGATCACTCGTTCAATATAATTCTTTTGTGATAGCCATAACATGTTGTTCTTTCTGTCTTGAACTGTATGCATTCCTAAAATTTGTCGAGTTAGTCCTAAGTCTCTCATATCAAAAACTTAGAGAGATCATTTTTCAGCTGGCTGATTTTCAAACCATCTTGTCCAATAATCAATATGTCGTATACATATAATAGAAGAGCAACGAAATTTCCATCCGTAAATCTTTGAATATAAACACACTGATATGCAACAGTTATTTTGTAGTATTGACTCACCATGAACGAGTCGAACTTTTTATACAACTGTCTTGGTGCTTGCTCGAGACCCCAACGTGTAACTAAATATCATGATATCACTTAACGTGATTTTTTTATCACTGAAGAGTGTTTATATGGAAAAAAAAACTAATTCTATTACTATTTGAATAGAATTTACAAGTATTACAAAACTTGAATAAAAATATTACTATACACTCTCTAAGATCTATTACTTGGAACTTATTATCGAGATGGTTTTAACTCTCAAATGAGAGCTCTATTTATAGCAGACTACATGACTCAAAAATCAACAAAAAATAAACTCACCTAAAGGCAATTTAGAAGATAGTTTGGTGGTTGCACCAAACTTTAACAATGGTTGCAATGGTGGCCATCAACTTTCACAATAAAGAGCAAAGGTGGTTTGAAGCGGGACACTTCAGTTTGCAAGTGTAGTTGCAACCAGTGTTTTCAGAACCGTATCAGTGATCAAACTGGCGATTCAAAAGGTTCAATAATATAGTGGTTTGATCGGTTGAATCATTCCGGAAAAACCGACAGAACCGACATACATCACATATAATTTTTTAATTAAAAATCATAAAAAAAATTTAATTTTTAATTTTAAAAATTAAAAAATTGAATTGATCCGGTCCGGTTCACTGGTTTTTTACAGATCGATTTGTATCCATTAACTGGACCGTACTCACGACCGATTCTCGATTTGACCGGCCCGTCTGATCCGATTTTAAAAATAAATATTAATCAAATAGAGAATGTCGTTAAAAAGAAAAACCATGTGCAATAATTGGAGAGGAAGAAAAAGAATGGGACTCACTACTGTGAAGTTGATGCCCAAACAAACTAAATTAATTACTTTTGCTAAAGGGTTATTTTGACTCAAAAAGACGACTTTGAAACACTTCATAAGGATTCCATTTTTTGTTCTCTCTTTTCAAAAAGAATGGGGAAAAAATAGCATTCAATAAGAAAATAGAAAGATTAGTACTTGTCTGATTACCAAATTTCATCCAAGACTCATAGTCACACTCTCCTTTCCTTTTACACCTCATCCAATTATATTGTATATACCAAAGCACGCCAATCGTCTACTAATATTTACCGTAATACTAATGTACAATATAAATTTTGAAGTATTCCATGAAGGAAAAAATATTATTATTATATATCAAGCGAAATCGGAAAATATTTCAATTGATGTTGACAAAAAATTATATATTTTATTAAGATCAAATACACAATTCTAGATCACAACACAATTATTAGGGGTAGTTTTGTCATTTAACAATGTGATATACACAACCTTTTATAAATACCCATACTAAGTGATGAACTTGTTCACATGTAGCTCAAAATGACAAGCCAAAATTTGGTCTCCTCCAAGTTACAGGCTGAAGCAGTGCAAACAGTGACTCCATTTAAGACCACCGATCCAAGGCAGAGACCTCAAGTGTCAGTAGCCGACGCGGTGGATTCCGTGATTTTCAGGACATGCCTCAACTTAATTTTTGTACTACAAAAGGGTAGTGGATGAGGATTCTGGTTGGATGGATCAAACGAGTCTTTGGGTAAAGCTTTGCTTGAGCAACCAATGTTTATTTTGGTTTTTTTGACGATATTTTAGTTTATTCTAAAACGCAGGCACATCACTTTTCACACCTTCACATTGTTTTATCAATTTTAGAGGCAAATTCGCTTTATGTTATGTAATCAAAATGCCAGTTTGGTGACACCCAAGTGGACTACTTGTTGGGGTTTTGGAGTCGGGGAGCAGCGGAAGCACGGGTTCGGGCGAAATCGTATTTTAAAACTTTTTCAAACTATCGAACAAATTATTCAATATCTAATATGAATAATTTATTCATATATTACCTAAACCAATTTATTTAATATCATATATTAACATAAATATAGTTGAAAACTCGCGAAACTTTTACGAAAACGGTTTTTTTGCAAAATGGTTTAAAACACGTTTTTGACCGAACCGACTACCCGACACTTATGGAAACTGCCCAGGTCAGCTCCAATAGTGTCGGGGCAGTTCATGGGCTGCCCAAACAGTGACGAAATCACTGTTTTCTCAGCCGTCACCTGTTTGGCTCAAAATCCACCCGGTAACGCCGTTTTTGGCCGTTTTCGCTTATTTTAACTCCAAAACACTTTCCGGAAATTGTGCCAACTCCCAAAACACATCCATTACATTCATATGACATCAAAAACATCACATAATTTCCAGTTTGGATAAATCTGATCTGCAGACCAAAAATTCTCATTTTTCATGCTTTAAATCCATTTCTTTCAATATTAATCTAATTAATCAAACACCAATCAAAGTCACCACACATGAAGCACTCAAGATTAATTCTAGGCTATCTTAGAGTGGATTAATAACTATAGAATCACAACTTATTGTTCAACAACAATTTGAACAAATTTGGATGTAAAACACACTAATTTCATCCAAAATAACACTTCACACATGCTTATTCCTCCAATTCCAACTACCAAACACAAAAGCCCCAAATTTGAACAAGTAAAGAAACCCTAGACTTGTTCTAGGAACACAAGAACAATTAAAATAATTTTCTAAGCTCAAGGATGAATTAGATTACCTTTAATCTCCATGAATCCTTAGCCTTTTCTTGTTTTCCTTCACTTTTTCTTGTTGTTTCATCAAACAAAATTTGGGTCCCTTTCTTTGGTAAGAGTCGGCCATGAGAGAAGCTTGGAGAATAAAGGGAACAACTTTTCTTTCTTAATTTTTTCAACCAAAAAACGTGAGAGAGAGGTGTATTAAATATATATGGTCAACACCACATTTTTGAACCGAAAAAAAAGAAAATAATTTCCTTTTATAAATTCCAAAAGTGGCGTGAGTGTATGCAATAATTAGTCAACATATTATTCAAAATAATAATTAAGTAAAGCTTTGGTAAATATGCACACACATGGCACAAAAAATAACCATATATATTACTAGTAATATATATATGATAATAATCAACTTTACACATGTAAAGTTAATAATAATTATAATTCATTACTTTAATGAATTTAATAATAACTTACTTTACATGTGTCAACATAAAATATGTTAATGATGTGTATCTAATCTAATTATGTATCTAATACAAATACACATTAATTATTATCAGACAAAATTCCCTAATGCATGTGTTATCGTTTAACCGATTAAACGATCTGAATTAACTCATTTAATCCGGTGAAGTATTATGAATAATCTGTATTATTCATATCGAGTTGCCCAAGTGCTCAACGAGTACACTTCATATTGTGGGACTCTCTAAGTTTAGGTTTATCCGTCACGAAATCCAATTTCGTGTCCATAATCCACCCACTCATGAATTATGACGACCGCGGATAATCTCGCTAAACTATGCAAGTCGAGGTCACTGCATACGTATAATCCCTCCGTCACAGGATATCCGTATTATACCTAGGGTATAGATAAAAACGTCAAAATCTGTTTGTTATAATACAGTCAACTTTCAATTTACGATCTCTAAATAACACTCGAAACTAGTTTCTGACATTATACCACGGCCATGGATTTACTAGATCGTAAACACGTGAGGATGCATATGCCCTGTACACATGACTGACAGATCCTATCTTGATACGCACTGGATATCATAAGCATCACTCCACACCCAACGAACAGGCGGAGGTCTGATCATTGATAGATAGTTGACGTGACTGCCATCAAAGTACGGAGGATAACTCATATATCCCACTGTGGTATCTCAAGTCGAAGGACCACTATGCTCGCTCAACTCGAGAAGGTTTCTATTTGACATTGGTGTACCATCTATTAGGAAACCTTCGGTGAGTCGTTCATTGTCTTATCAAAAAAACACCTACATGTCTATACGAGTCACCCGAGACTCATGGTTCACTGGGATAAACCATCGGACCAAGTCACGATATACAACATGTACTAGTCTCAGCGGATTTTACTAACCGACCCATGTTAACAAATCTTGACCAGGAACTTTATTTAAGGATATACATCTTATAGTGCGCTTCCCAATGTCAATTACATATTACGATGTAATTGCTCACTATATCGTAAATCATATGGTCTTTGTCTAATATACACGTATCACTGAACCGGATTCAGTTTCAATCTAATCGTAATCAGATATATAATCGTAATTAAACCGAATATGTGTATAAAAGACAAGGGTGCTACCGTTAAAAATAGTAATATTATGGAAATTGAATCGCTCGTATTTATGAATCGGACATAAATACAATTCGGATTGGTACTCGGAGCACCAACCCTAACAATTTCTCCCACTTGCTCTAGTGCCAATCCCCAGTATCTTATACACATCTTAGTGTGTATCACATACTGTGACCCTCAAGAGCTCACCAGCACTCAAGAGGTAGGTATCAACAAGTGAGTCTGCTTTATCAAATCGAGTTTGTCCAACAAACTCAACCGTTTTCCTTAACCAGCATCATTCATATTTTATAGAATCCAAATTCCAAATCAATATGACTAAGATGTTATATTAGTATTGTGTTTCAGTTGCTGAGTTGTCTATGTATTTAGAAATCAAATCCAAATACTTTGAGACAACTGCAAGCACGAAACTAATATCAACACTTCTAATCATTGAGGTCACTTTACAACTTTATAAGTCAATACTTCGAAAGTTGCAACTGATTCCACTCGTTCAGTAGAATCAACAATGACACTCCCACTACATCTTTTCTGACTTTATATAACATAGACCATCTAATGTCATAGTTAGAATCAAAACTAATCTGACTTTATGGTTGGTGACTAAATTCTCCGTGTAAAAGAAACTAGTTCTTAATATCTCAAAGATCATAAAGAACATATTTCACGATCCATCATATGGTCTACAACATATCAAAATAACTCATAACAATTACGATTAAATTGATCTCTTTAATCGCACATAATATAGTATTCATTACGCCAACATCCTATGATGCATAAAATTGACTAGATATTCCAATCAATCTTTCTTTCGATAAAGGAATCATTCTTTAAGAAAGACGAATGCTATATACATAAAAGACATATTAACTGTCAAACAGTTATACTAACTGTCATACAGATAGTTTTGATGTGTCATTTATTAGATCGTATCTAATATGCGATTAATAAGAATATCTCACAAGTCTCTCAGTTTTATATCTTATATAAAACCTTATATCAAATATATCAGAGACTACTCTCACTACTTCCACGGAGAAAAGAAGACTCAAGATATATAATACTAGAAAGAAATTCATACGCTTCCACTGACCCTACTGACAAAAACGTATTCTCTACATTTCGATAGAACTAGACAATCTGACTAATATCAAAATCAGAGAACACGGATTTCCGAAAAACTTATATGAGTCTACAATAGGCTCTTTAAACTAGTATATCAAATTGTGATATTAGCAGAATACAAACTCTATGGCCATTCTAGACTGAACTCTTCAAATAAAGAAATCACGACGGATCTCTCATTCGAAGAAATCACTTAAGAACGCCACTTTGCATTCTTTAGCTAAAATACAATTTAATATCAACATTAACCAACAAATCCTTAATTGTTCAATTAGTGCGACTAGAGACAAGCTTCCTCGGAATCTACAATAGATTTCTGAGTATAACCTTTCTCACTTTTATACTATAAATGTCAAACCCTTATCAAGCTGACTTTGTTTTTACTGCACAAACGATTTGCACATCTTATGAACTAATCATAAAGAAAGCTTAATCAAGTTCAAAACTTGATCGTAGTAAGCTATGAATAATTTTTAGATCTATGATTTCGGAATCGATATCAAATATCGCGCCCACTATAAGTCATGGGATAATTTTCTTCGATAAGAAAACAACAGAATCATTAAGTATCAAATACTTTTATAAATGATTCTGACATCCTATTAAACTTATACGGAAATTGTCTAAGGGTCTTTTCATCTTATTAATTATGTAGTTCCATCACAATATATCATTCTCACATTTGACTTCACTAAGTCAAATCCTTTCTACAATCGTCAACATCCAATGTTAACATATCAAGTAATAAAATAATTTTATTACTCAGGATCATAGAAAAAAATATTCTATCAAATAGAATACATTATTCCATTGAATAGAATAAATGATAAACCTATCACTCGTACCTCCAAGGCACAAGTACTTTCAATTATATAACAGTTATACAAAAGAAAATCTCGAATCTCAAGAGATTTTCTACTATACATATCATATATGTAACTGTAGAAACGAATGGAACCTAAATTAAAGAAATGAATTAGTTTTAATGGAGCATAACCCAAGAGTATTGAAAACCAATTCGGTAACACGCAATATCAATTAATCAAATTATATAAGATTCGATTACTCCCACTAACCAATTCCATCACAGTGGAATCGTGGAAGTTTAATATTGAGTAAGAATCTTATTCATTAAATAACTTTAGAACTAATTGCCTTAAATTCATGCGTTCGATCAAATCAAACATCTTCGAACAATTCAAAAACGTGTAATGAATTTGAAAGATACAGTTTTCAACACTACAAATAGAATATATTTGAACCATTCAAAATATTCTATCCGCGTTTCATCAGAAACATATTGACGGTTCTTGAACAATTCAAGACATTCAACATGTTTTCTATTAGAAACAAGTAACTAAGTAATGACAATTCATTAACTAAGTTAAGGATTAAAGAAAACTATCTGTGGCAATTTCTAATTCATTAAACCACATACATTCAATGTATTAGTTTAACAAATCGGTGGTCCAATGACAATCATCAGTTAAATGAGATTTAATCACAACCTGAATATAATATTCATTAAATGGATAAGGATATGTGGTGTGAACTCGTATCATACCATCCTTATCATACGGAATAAACATCTAATGCTTTTATAATAAAATCTCATAAAGCACAGTTTTTAGTTATTTATTTTACCGATTCATTAATGACACTACTAGTCATATTAAAATATGTAACAACTGTTTATACAGAACAAGTAACTATCCAATAGTCACAAGTTCTGATATCAAATATCAAAACAGTTATTAAACATTATTTTAATTAACTGGATGGGAGACCCGGTATCCAATACCTACAGTTGTCGTATTGCAAGAATCGATATTCTCTATACACAACTATACGCATCTCTTTTCTTAAGCTTTATAATTTGCGTTCAATTATTCACAATATTTGCAAATAATTGAATAGAAAACTGTGTCAAACACACGACTTCTAAAAGTCACTAAAGTCAAGAAATGTCATTATAAGATAAACAAATACTAAAGGGATTTTCTTAATGACATTCAAGAATCTCGAGACATTAACTGATTCGTGTCAATTCTTACTGCATAAGAAAAAAAAAATTCTAGAATAATCTCCTAAACTAGATATCTATTTAGATTACCTAAACGTGACTTAGAAACTAAGACACAAACCATCTTGATTTTTAAGAAAATTAGAACAATAATTCCTGATGGTTTTAACTAATCTAACAATATCTAAGTCTATTGTCTTTCTAGAACCTATTCTAGAGTAACAACAACCATAAGTAAATTCAGAAAAGCTATTCAGGTAATAGACATGCAGTGGATTGGAAGTATAATTCTATGAACAATATAGAATATAAGGAAAACAAAGCAGTAAATTCCAAAATATTACACACTGCTTAAGTTATGGATTTTAAACTTAGCAGTGTCTCCCACTACTTTACGTAATACCGTAATCCCCAACGAACAACGGGAATTCAATAATTAAATCAAATTCCATAGTGAGAGTAGGATCCCATGAATATATTTCGACTCACAGCTTTGGCACGTTCTCGTCTACGTATATTCATTAGGTAGACAACTCTTTGTCAATCACTCAACAGTAACTCCTGGTTTTGGTCCTGACCGTTTCTCGTTGTGACAACTTTGGCAGGTTCACATGGAGGCGTATCAAGGCTACACTTGTCAATGAAAAACTTAAGCTACCGGTGTAGTCCTGACAGCTTTGGCACGTTCAGGATTCCCACTTTTACTTGAATTTGTCTCTTATCATATAAGCTCTACCGGCGCAAATGAACTACCATCCGCCATAACTGCACAGCTTTGGAACAATACAATTATAGCATCAGGAAATCATTTGCATCCGTACTGACAAGGCGGACCAAGAAACATGTATCCAATACATGTTACTTTACAGCCATATTTAAAAGCGGGGATTTTCCAACAGAAGCCATACACTACATCCAATGCAGAATATTAATCTAAATCATTTTCTAAACAACTCAGTTCTACCTAGAAAACATAACATAACTTAACCATTAAATTTCTGTTACATTTTCGTTAACGTGGAACTAAAAAGTAAAGAAACATATCTAGATTCTAAGCATGTACGAACAATAAAATTGGATTAAATATCTAATATCAAGCATGAATAATGTAATGGATGTAGCATCAGACCCGCTCTGATACCATTTTTGTTGGGGTTTTGGAGTCGGGGCGCAGCGGAAGCGCGGGTTCGGGCGAAATCGTATTTTAAAACTTTTTCAAAATACCGAATAAATTATTTAATATCTAATATGAATAATTTATTCATATATTACCTAAACCAATTTATTTAATATCATATATTAACATAAATATAGTTGAAAACTCGCGAAACTTTTACGAAAATGGTTTTTTCACAAAATAGTTTAAAACGCGTTTTTGACCGAACCGACTACCCGACACTTATAGAAACTGCCCAGGTCAGCTCCAATAGTGTCGGGGCAGTTCATGGGCTGCCCAAATAGTGACGAAATCACTTTTTTCACAGCCGTCACCTGTTTGGCTCAAAATCCACCCGGTAACGCCGTGAGTGTATGCAATATTTAGTCAACATATTATTCAAAATAATAATTAAATAAAACTTTGGTAAATATGTACACACATGGCACAAAAAATAACCATATATATTACTAGTAATATATAGATGATAATAATCAACTTTACACATGTAAAGTTAATAATAATTATAATTCATTACTTTATTGAATTTAATAATAACTTACTTTACATGTGTCAACATAAAATATGTTAATGATGTGTATTTAATCTAATTATGTATCTAATATAAATACACATTAATTATTATCAGACAAAATTCCCTAATGCATGTGTTATCGTTTAACCGATTAAACGATCCGAATTAACTCATTTAATCTGGTGAAGTATTATGAATAATCTGTATTATTCATATCGAGTTGTCCAAGTGCTCAACGAGTACACTTCATATTGTGGGACTCTCTAAGTTTAGGTTTATCCGTCACGAAATCCAATTCCGTGTCCATAATCCACCCACTCATGAATTATGACGACCACGGATAATCTCGCTAAACTATGCAAGTCGAGGTCACTGCATACGTATAATCCCTCCGTCACAGACTATCCGTATTATACCTGGGGTATAGATAAAAACGTCAAAATCCGTTTGGTATAATACAGTCGACTTTCAATTTACGATCTCTAAATAACACTCGGAACTAGTTTCTGACATTATACCACGGCCATGGATTTACTAGATCGTAAACACGTGAGGATGCATATGCCCTGTACACAGGACTGACAGATCCTATCTTGATACGTACTGGATATCATAAGCATCACTCCACACCCAACGACAGACGGAGGTCTGATCATTGATAGATCGTTGACATGACTTCCATCAAAGTGCGGAGAATAACTCATATATCTCACTGTGGTATCTCATGTCGAATGACCACTATGCTCGCTCAACTCGAGAAGGTTCCTATTTGACATTGGTGTACCATCTATTAGGAAACCTTTGGTGAGTCGTTCATTGTCTTATCAAATAAACACATACATGTCTATACGAGTCACCCGAGACTCATGGTTCACTGGGATAAACCATCGGACCAAGTCACGATATACAACATGTACTAGTCTCAGTGGATTTTACTAACCGACCCATGTTAGCAAATCTTGACCAGGAACTTTATTTAAGGATATACATCTTATAGTGCGCTTCCCAATGTCAATTACATATTACGATGTAATTGTGCACTATATCATAAATCCTATGGTCTTTGTCTAATATACATGTATCACTGAACCGGATTCAGTTTCGATCTAATCGTAATCAGATATCTAATCGTAATTAAACCGAATATGTGTATAAAAGACAAGGGTGCTACCGTTAAAAATAGTAATATTATGGAAAATTGAATCGCTCGTATTTATGAATCGGACATAACTACAATCCGGATTGGTACTCGGAGCACCAACCCTAACACTACTTAGGGAAAATTATTTCGGAATATGGTATGGCAGTTGATCCTAGAAAATTCAAGCCATGGTTCAATGGCCTCTACCTAGCACAACTAAGGGAGTGCGAGGGCTTGGGGTTGGCTGACTATTATAGAAAGTTCATATGAGGGATGGGAACAATTGCAACTCCTCTCAATCGGCTATTGTCAAATGAGGGTTTTACTTGGACTCGCGAGGCAGTTCGTTGCCTTTGATCAACTGAATGAGGCATTGACTGTTGGAAAAAATGCTTATAAGTAAGCATTTTGAGGCTCAATTTTAAGCATGGTCCACTTCGTATTAGTGGTTGTTATTGAATGATTCGGATACTCCTCCGTGATTACTTCGAAATGGTATATTCATATGCTTAAAATGGTGCTTGGGTGAATGAGAAATTGTTGCTCAAAGTTCACCCATTGGTGTTGGAAAATCAAGAGAAGTTAGCTTGTCCCATATGGGAAAGCTATAAAGGGAAAATTGTGCTTATATATGATTGCTCATATGTAGATGGGTAAGAGTTATAAGGATAGAGGCTCTCTCTACGTGCGCGGGGGGGGGGGGTGCAAATAAAATCTGATTCAAGCTTGGTTCGTGTGCACCCGCGCGTCCTGCGTACACGAATGCCGGACCAAATTGTGCGGCCCGGCCCAGCCGAATTTTTGCTAGTCTCTTTAATTTTCCAAACCTTTTGAAGTTCCATAATAACTAATTCAATTAGCTTGTTAGTTACAACAAGTGAAAGGCCTCTCATTTATGAGACATAATTGGCATGTTAATATCTTTTAAAATGGGAAGTGTATTTCGTTTTTTGTAAGAGTTGAATACATAAAATATAGATTTTGAGTTTTTGTTAGAAGAGTTCAAGCGCTTCGGTTGTTCGTTGCAGTCGAATTTGCTGGTGCCCAATTTCGTCTATTTTCCGTTGCATCCTGG
The DNA here is from genome assembly GCA_019454045.1 of Zanthoxylum bungeanum. Classification (NCBI taxonomy): domain Eukaryota; kingdom Viridiplantae; phylum Streptophyta; class Magnoliopsida; order Sapindales; family Rutaceae; genus Zanthoxylum; species Zanthoxylum bungeanum. The sequence goes on from SKCR01000230.1 coordinate 65,096, forward strand.
GAAACAGACGTCTCGCGTTCTACTGCACCAATCGGTAAGGGATAAATTTGTTTTAAGGAGATTGTTGCTGCATCAACAAGCCTCGGAAATCTTTCTGTTTACGCTGCTTTCGTTGCTGCTTCCGCTGTGACTGATTTTCACAATTTCATTGCTGTATTTTCACAATTCTGCTGTTTTATTTTGTACTGTTGTCAATTGTATCACTGTTGGTTTTTGTATATTTTGTATTCGGTTTACAGCTTATTCTAAGTCCGTTGTAAGAACACAGTAAACAAATAACTTGTAATAGTCTTAAAACAAAATTCGAACTCTGTGGATATGGAAAACAGTCCAAACACAGTAGATCCGAATATGGCAGCCTCTTCGGCTGGTCAGAATGTTGTGGCAGCCCCTGTGGCTGGCCAAACTGTAGTGGCAGCCTCTTCGGCTGGCCAACATGTTTCAGCCTCTGGGATTAATTTGGCAGCCGCTGTGGCTGGCCAAGGTGTTGCTGCCTCTATGGCTAGACGACCTGTTGGACATGTGAGCCATGTCAATCCTACTGCGGAAAAACCTGAAAAATTCAGTGGTCAGAATTTCAAAAGGTGGCAACAAAAAATGTTTTTCTACTTGACCACGTTGAACTTTGTGAGGTTTCTAAAGGAAGATGCTCATGTACCCGCGGAGGGTGAGATTGATATCCATGTGATCAGTGCGATCGAAGCTTGGAAACACTCTGAATTCCTATGTCGGAATTATGTGTTGAATGGGCTAAGTGATTCATTGTACAGTGTGTACGCCGGAATGAAAACAGCAAAAGGCCTTTGGTAATCTTTAGATCGAAAATATAAAACTGAGGATGCCGGTACTAAGAAATTTATCGTAGGCCGATTCCTAGATTTTAAGATGGTTGATTCCAAAACTGTGTTAAGCCAAGTACAAGAACTACAAATTATTCTAGCAGAAATTCATTCTGAGGGGATGAGTTTAAGTGAAACCTTCCAAGTAGCCTCGATGATTGAGAAACTACCACATGGTTGGAAAGAATTCAAGAGTTATCTAAAGCATAAGCCAAGAAAAGAAATGAGCATTGAAGACTTGGTTCTTAAGCTCAGAATTGAGGAAGATAACCGAGTATCTGACAATAGAGGAATATCTCATGAGGCTAAAGCAAATGTTGTTGAACATGGCAATAAGAACAAGAACCTCAAAAATAAAGGGTCAAAGATGAGCCCTAAAGGATGAGTCCAAGAAATCCAAGTTTCAAGGAAGATGCTTCAACTGTGACAAAATGGGTCACAAGTCTTCTGAGTGCAGACTGCCGAAGAAGAAAAAGAAACAAGAGGCTAATGTGGTGGAAAATATGACTCAAGATGTTTCAGACATTAACCTTTCTGCTGTGGTTTCTGAGGTGAATCTGGTGGGTTCTAACCCAAGAGAGTGGTGGATTGACACTGGTGCCACTCGACATGTGTGCTCGGACAAGAGCATGTTTTCTTCATTTGAGCCTGCTGGAAATGGGGAAAAAATATATATGGGAAATTCAGCAACATCTGAGATTGAAGGTCAAGGAAAGGTGATTCTGAAGATGACCTCTGGGAAAGAGTTGACTTTGAACAACGTACTGTATGTACCAGAAATACGGAAGAATCTTGTGTCTGGATCGCTTCTGAACAAGCATGGATTCAGATGGTGTTCGAGTCTGATAAAGTAGTGTTGACTAAAAATGGGATGTATGTGGGAAAAGGGTATGTAACTGATGGGCTCTTTAAGCTCAATGTAATGGTTGTTAAACCCAAAAATATCAATAAAGCTAGTTCTTCTGCTTATATTGTTGAGTATTCTAATCTATGGCATGGTAGATTAGGACATGTTAATTTTAATTCATTGCGGAAATTAATTAATATGAATCACATTCCCAATTTTAAAATTGATAACAAACATAAGTGTGATACTTGTGTTGAGGCAAAACTAACTAGATCATCTTTTCATAGTATTGAAAGAAACTCTGAACCACTTGATCTTATTCATACCGATGTATGTGATTTTAATTCAATACAATCGAGAGGCGGTAATAAATATTTTATTACCTTTATTGATGATTGCACAAGATTTTGCTATGTGTATTTGATGAAAAGCAAGGATGAAGCTATAGAGAAATTTATTCTCTATAAGAATGAAGTTGAGAACCAACTGAATAAAAGAATTAAGGAGTTAAGAAGTGATCGTGGTGGTGAGTATGTTTTCCCTTTTGAATCACTTTGTGAACAAAATGGAATCATACATCAAACCACAGCTCCTTATTCACCTCAATCCAATGGGATTGCGGAACGGAAGAATCGTACCTTGAAAGAGATGATGAACGCTATGTTAATCAGCTCTGGCTTACCTCAGAATATGTGGGGAGAAGCTGTCTTATCAGCTAATTACCTTTTAAATAAGGTACCACGGAAAGAAGCAGGGAAAACTCCTTATGAGATGTGGAAAGGAATAGCACCTTCCTATAAATTCCTACGAGTGTGGGGGTGTCTTGCCAAGTTAGTTATTCCTCCACCTAAAAATGTGAAGATAGGACCAAAAACTATTGCATTTTCATAGGATATGCACATAACAGTAATGCTTATCGATTTCTTGTGCATGAGTCTAATATACCAGATATTCACAAGAATACGATAATGGAGTCGAGGAATGCATCCTTTTTCGAATACGTTTTTCCTTGTAAAAATAATTCGAATTCATATGTGCACAAACGAGCACATGAGACTATCATTGAAGATAGTCAGGATCGAGAACAAATAAATGTTCCAGAGGATCAACAACTTGAACCAAGGCGTAGCAAAAGAGCTAGAACGGAAAAATCATTTGGTCCAGATTTTCTGACATTTTTGCTAGAAAATGAACCTCAAAGCTATAACGAAGCTGTAAGGTCAGCTGATGGTGCTTTGTGGAAAGATGCCATCAATAGTGAAATTGAATCCATCTTACAAAATCACACCTGGGAGTTAGTGGATCTTCCTCCATGATGTAAACCTTTAGGGTCCAAGTGGATTTTCAAAAGGAAAATGAAGGCAGATGGATCAATTGATAAGTACAAAGCAAGACTTGTAATTAAAGGTTACAGACAACGTGAAGGTCTTGATTACTTTGATACTTACTCTCCTGTAACCAGGATAAATTCCATAAGGATGGTAGTAGCGATTGCAGCTTTGCGCAATCTTGAGGTACATCAGATGGATGTGAAAACAGCTTTCTGAATGGAGATTTAGATGAAGAAATCTACATGGAACAACCTGAAGGCTTTATAGCTCCAGACAAGGAAAGAAAGTCTGTAAGTTAGTTAAATCCTTGTATGGATTGAAACAAGCTCCGAAACAGTGGCATAAAAAGTTTGATGACACCATGTTGGCAAATGGTTTCAAAATCAATGAATGTGATAAATGCATTTATGTCAGAGAGACAGAAGTTGGCTATGTCATTTTATGTCTCTACGTTGATGACATATTGATTGTCGGGAGCAATGTTAAAATGGTGAAATCTACCAAGAATATGCTGAAATCCAAGTTTGACATGAAAGACATGGGTCTAGCAGATGTCATTCTGGGAATAAAGATCTCGAGAAGTCTCGATAGACTTATTCTTGATCAGTCGCACTATGTGGACAAGATTCTAGGTAAATTCAACAATGATGATTCTGTTGTGGCTAGAACTCATTTAGATGTGAGTCTACATCTATCAAAGAATAGGGGAGAGGTTATATCTCAAGTAGAATACTCTAGAGTGATCGGGAGTTTGATGTATCTATCGAGTTGTACAAGGCTTGATATAGCCTGTATAGTAAACAAGCTCAGCAGATATACGAGTAATCCAGGGGTTGATCACTGGAAAGCAATAGTGAGAGTACTTAGGTACTTACGTTTTACTCGCAATTATGGGTTGCACTATCATAGATATCCAGCTGTAGTCGAAGGATACAGTGATGCTAATTGGATATCTGACATGAAAGACTCAAAGTCTACCAGTGGCTATGTTTTACACTAGCAGGTGCAGCTATATCATAGAAATCCTCCAAACAGACTGTGATAGCCAGATCTACAATGGAATCGGAATTCATTGCATTAGACAAGTGTGCTGAAGAAGCAGAATGGCTTCGAAATTTTCTAGAGGATATTCCAAGTTGGCCTAAGCCAGTGCCAGCAATTTGCATTCATTGCGATAGTCAATCTGCAATTGGAAGGGCACATAACAATATGTATAATGGTAAGTCTAGACATATTCGTCGTAGACACAATACCGTTAGACATTACTCTCTACTGGAGTTATTTCGATTGACTATGTAAAGTCAAAGGATAATATTGCGGATCCGCTAACCAAAGGGTTAAATAGAGAGTTGGTTGGGAAATCATCGAGGGGAATGGGACTAAAGCCCATTAGATAAATGTTTATTACGAAGGAAAACCCAACCTTGTTGACTGGAGATCCCAAGATCTAGGTTCAATGGGACAACCTACTCGTAAAGACATAATTGGTTCACTGTGGGGGTTATCCTCTAGTCCATTCCTATGGTGAAATGAAACGGTGATGCTCGTATAGATTGAGGTTAAGCAAAGGCTTTTAATGATTCTTATGCGTCGGGAATCCGAGCAGAGTATTACGAGATGCTCTTAAATAAGAAATCACCTATGTGAGAGAGAAGTGGGGCCGCTTCAAAGGGAATTGTACGGGGCTCAATTCTTAGAACTCTTGCAGAACCAGGTTGATGTTCATGGCCAAAATGAACATAATAATGAGAACTCAGATGTGTTAGGTTAAATATCTGTGTGATATATATTCTCCATTTACATGAACGGCAGTACAGTTTAATGACATCGCGTCCACTGTTAGCCAGTAAATGAGATATATTTTCACAAGGGAAGGTTCAAGGCTGAGGCCTACCTATCCTATGCAGGTGTTGAACCGTTGAACTCTTCTAGGTCAAAATAAATATTTTATAAAATAATTTTATTCGACGTTTTTCGCCAATTTCATTCATGTGGGGGATTGTTGGAAAAATGCTTATAAGTAAGCATTTTGAGGCTCAATTTTAAGCATGGTCCACTTCGTGTTAGTGGTTGTTATTGAATTATTCGGATACTCCTCCGTGAGTACTTCGAAATGGTATATTCATATGCTTAAAATGGTGCTTGGGTGAATCACAAATTATTGCTCAAAGTTCACCCATTGGTGTTGGAAAATCAAGAGAAGTTAGCTTGTCCCAAATGGGAAAGCTATAGAGGGAAAATTGTGCTTATATATGATTGCTCATATGTAGATGGGTAAGAGTTATAAGGATAGAGGCTCTCTCTACGTGCGGGGGGGGGGGGGGGGGGTGCAAATAAAATTCGATTCAAGCTTGGCTCGTGTGCACCCGCGCGTCTGCGTACACGAATGCCGGACCAAATTGTGCGGGCCCGGCCCAGCCGAATTTTTGCTAGTCTCTTTAATTTTCCAAACCTTTTGAAGTTCCATAACAACTAATTCAATTAGCTTGGTAGTTACAACAAGTGAAAGGCCTCTCATTTATGAGACATAATTGGCATGTTAATAGCTTTCAAAATGGGAAGTGTATTTCGTTTTTTGTAAGAGTTGAATACAGAAAATATAGATTTTGAGTTTTTGTTAGAAGAGTTCAAGCGCTTCGGTTGTTCGTTGCAGTCGAATTTGCTGGTGCCCAATTTCGTCTATTTTCCGTTGCATCCTGGGAAACAGACGTCTCGCGTTCTACTGCACCAATCGGTAGGGGACGAATTTGTTTTAATGAGATTGTTGCTGCATCAACAAGCCTCGGAAATCTTTCTGTTTACGCTGCTTTCGTTGCTGCTCCGCTGTGACTGATTTTCACAATTTCATTGCTGTATTTTCACAATTCTGCTGTTTTATTTCGTATTGTTGTCAATTGTATCACTGTTGGTTTTTGTATATTTAGTATTCGGTTTACTGCTTGTTCTAAGTCCGTTGTAAGAACACAGTAAACAAATAACTTGTAATATTGACTTCACCTCCAGTATTGCGCTTACCATATTTTTCTCAATGCTTTGTCATTGGATGTGATGCATGCGGTACATGTATTGGGACAATCCTTATACAATAAGAGCAACCCATTGTATTTTTCATTGAAACTTTGAAAGGCACCTCGTTATCATTATCCACTTATGAAAAAGATATGCTTGCCATTGGTAAAGCTTTCGGGAAATGACGTCCCTACCTCTTGGGCAAGCCCTTCATAGGCGAACAGATCATAAATTCTCAAATATTTACTGGAATAACTAATTACTACACCATCACAAACTCGATGGTTGTCGAAAATAATGTGATATGACTATGTGATATAGTATAAATAAAAGTGTCAGAAAATCACAGGGTTGATTCACTATCCAGGGTTGTTGAAATTAACCTACAAGCTGTCTCTTTACCACAAGCAAATTGGTGGAACATACTTCAGTAACAAACCAAACAAACTCTTTCTACGATAGTTTTTATTAACTACAGAGACTGTTGGACTTCTTCAGAGAGATGAAGTCTGGTTAAAAAATCACAAGATTTATTTAAGTCATGCATCCTCCTTAATTCAACTATATTGAATGATAATTATTTGTCCCCAACTGGAGGTCATTTCGGGTTTTCCAAAACTGGCAAGAATACGAACAAGCTTATACAACAGTGTAACGCTTGCCAACTTCATAAAGCATATTGCCAGCTTCTAGCAGGACTCATTCATCCCCTCTCGTTTCGAGACAAAATATAGACTGATGTATAAGGGTGGCAAAAAAGCCCACGGCCCGGCCCGCGGTCGAAAAGGCCAAGGCCGGGCCTTAAAATGAAAGCCCGACTCGGGCCCGGGCCCGGGCCGGGCTTTCCTATTTTGGCCCGGGCCCGGCCCGGCCCGGGCCAAAATTTTAAAAAAATAATAAAAAATATAAATTTATATAATAAAGGAGAATGGTGTTACAGGAAAGAGAGTGCATCCAACGGCTCTCTTTATGTGGCTTAATTAACGGCTCAGATCATTTCATTGGTAATTGAAGGAAAGAGAGTGAATTGATTGATGGAAATGGTCAAAATTTTCAAATTTTCAAATTAAAAAATAGAAAGTTAAAATAAAATCATTTAATTCTGTAACACCGTGTCGTAGGCACGGGCCAAATACTGTAACACCGTGCCGTAGGCACGGGCATCATTTAATTAAAAAATAAAATCATTTAATTCTGTAACACCGTGCCGTGCCGTAGACACGGGCATCATTTAATTAAAAAATAAAATCATTTACTTATGTAACACCATGCCGTAGGCACGGGCCAAATACTGTAACATCGTGCACCGTGCCGTAGGCACGAGCATCATTTAATTAAAAAATAAAATCATTTAATTCTGTAACACCGTGCCGTGCCGTAGGCACGGACATCATTTAATTAAAAAATAAAATCATTTAATCTGTAACACCGTGCCGTAGGCACAGGCAAAAACTAGTATATATATATTTTTTAATATGTTTGTATCATTTTTATTTATTTTTAGCATTTTAATTGTTAATTTATCAATGAAACTTGTGATTTATTTATAAATTGTCTTTATATATAGTGTAAATATATTTTATATTTGTATTTATATTAATTTTTTTAAAAAAAATTCGGGCCCAAAAAAGCCCGGGCCCAAGCCCGGCCCGTAAGACACCCAGGCCGGGCTTTTCACGAGCCCGAGCTTTTTTTTGGTTGGTCGGGCTAGGGCCGGGCTTGTAAAAGCCCGGCCCGGCCCGGCCCATTGCCACCCTTACTGATGTATGTGTTAGGGCGGTTATGATTGGATCGGTGTCTTGTGTAGTGGAAGTGGGTCTAAACTATAGATATCAAGCATGGGTGTATTTTTAAATTATTTTATGTTATACTACATTCGTTATGAGTCTGTAGGAAAAAATCGGGATCGAATCGGAGTCCGGAAACTCCGAAATGGAGAAAATGAAGTTTCAGCGCTCATGGACAACGACTCTAGTGTGTCGCGACGCGCAGACTTGGGAGTCGTAATGCCCAATCTATGAATGCTCGGAGCCGCGACGTGCAAGGGTGAATATCGCGACGCTGGAGATCTGAGTCGTGACGCTGCTCTGTGTAAAATGTTGGCAGAGAGCAAATTTACCGTGAATCCAATTCAAAATACTTTTAATTTTCTCCAAACACTTCAATACACCTAAAATCCAATTTTAACATCAAAACCAACATCAACACATGTTATACAACAAACATACATGTACTCTAAATACATATATGTATTTTTGAATCAAAACATAAACTAAAATAGAATCCCACAATGAAATGACACATGAATAATTCTAGGTCACTCAAAGGTGTAAGTGATTCTAGAATGGTAGCCATAGCTCTGAGGTATCATCTAGAGTTCCAAACTCTAATTTTATGTTTATGTACAACATAAATATTTTGACCAAATTACAAGCATATTACGTTTTATGCTTCCAAAGCATCCATACAAAATTCATTAGCTTAATTTCAACATCAAGTTATGTTATTATGTATCCAATACATAACACACAACTATCTGTTTCATTAATGATAACAACTCACAAATGAAAACATAACTTTAGATAATATCAAATTTACCTATCAAGCTTGATTTCAAGATTCAATCTACGTCTTCTTGTCAAAATATTGTAGAGAACTTCCAAAGCTAACAAGCTTGATCCAAGATCCAATCTTCTTCTCCTTATTATTGTATAGAACTTCCAAAGTTAGTAAGTTTGATTCCAAGGTCAAATCTTCTTCTCCTTATTGTTGTAGAGAGGTTCCAAAGCTTCTTTAACAAAAACTTTACTTATGCGAATATTTCTTTCTTCTGCTTAATGCTTGTTTTTTTTGTCTTATATAAAAATTGTAAGGGTTAAATGGCGAAAATCCGGTAACGCAGTAGAAATGCAGAAAATCAAAATTTTCCGATTTCAATAATTTTTTTTAGATCAATTAAATAAACTTATTTATTTAATTACCCAATACTTAAAAACTAAAATTTTACACAAGAAATCAATTTTTTTTGTAATTGCCGAATTGGCCCAATAATTTACAAATTGATCATTTTAGTCCTCAAATTGTCAAATATAATTTTGGATGATTCTAAATCAATTCTAAAGTGATTTCCAACATGTCCAACACATCAAAAATAAACGCAATAAAATCCCCAAAAAGTCTTAAATTGCCTAACAGCCCTCAACTTTTCTGTTTTTGCAATTTGGTCTATTTTTGTTCAAAATATGTCAAGATCAAATCCAATCAACCCAAAAATTGATATGCATCATATACACATCATAATACATCAGATATATGAAAATTCACAAATTTGGAAAGGATTATGAACCCTAATTTTACAATTTCTTCAATTTGACAAATTATACCAAATCAATTAAATCCAACACTTTAATTCAAACTTTACCACACCAAAGAAGCCTCACCATCATGAAACAACTCAAGAACAATTCTAGGTCATCAATGAGTGGCTTACAAACTCTAGAACGGCAACTTAATTATCAAATAATCAAAATAGAGCTTATGAAACCATTTCAAGCTCACTTAGATACCATACATGCTTTCATCTTTCAAACAAGTTCATAACCATTTAAATCACAAACTAAAAGTGTAGAGACAACATCCTAGTAACAAGTGTTGAAGCTAAGCATGTTAGAAATATTTTCTTAGTTGAAAGATTTAAAGAAAAAATTACAAAATCAAGTTATTTCCGAGCTTTTCTTTTTGTTCTTCAACTTTTGCTCTCAATTTTTTTGTGTATATTTTTGGTAACTTGTTAACCTAATCAATCAAAAATGAAACAAAACAATATATACTCCCCAAAATTACCTTTGGCAGAAAATTGGGAGCAATATACAAATATCTAGATATTTTGTTTCAATTAAAGTTTGCTTTATCAACTTGCATCTTGGATCATTACACAATTTAATGATTTTCAACAAATCAAATAAAGCAACTCAAGGCATCTCCAAAAATATTAAAACTTAAGATATTTATATTTTTAATTACTTTAATTATTTAAATATAAATATTTTAAATATATGTATTATATTTACCTTAAATATCCAAATACATATATATTTATGATAAATGTCAAATATCAAAATTTGACATTTAATTAATGTGTATTTAATAAAATCTATTATTAAATAAAAATACACAATAATTAGGAAATGATTATTAGGTCTCATCGCATGTATTTTTTCGTTTATTAAATGACCATTAGGTTTTTTTGCATGTATTTTTTCGTTTAACCTTTAAATGACTTATAAATAATCAGTATTATTCATAAAAGTTGCCCTAGTACTTTACGAGTATATTTCACTAGTGAGATTCTCTAGATTCAGGCATATCCGTCACGAAATCCAATTTCGTGTCCATAATTTACCCTTCCGTAAATTATGACGATCACGGATAAACTCGCTGAATCATACAGGTCAAGGTCATGGAATATGTTTAATTCCTCCATCACAGATATCCGGATATATCCCAGAGATATAGATGTAAATATTAAATCTATATAGGGACAATCTATATAGAGACAATCATGTCGACGTCTCTATTAGCAATCTCGATAAGAACACTTAGAACTTACTTCTAAAGTGTATCATGGGGCCATGATTTTTATCTGATTGCTAATCATTTATGGACTACATATAATATGTACACAAAACTGACGGATCCTGTCTCGATATACACATGACACCATGAGGATCTGTCCACATCCAACGAACATGCGGAGGTCTGATCTTAATAAATCGGTGATGTGACTACCATCTAAGTGTGGAAGATGTCTCATGTGCCCAAAGTGGTATCTCAAGTCGAAGAATCACAAATGTTACTCAACCTGAGAAGATTCTTATTGATGTTGGTGTACCATCCATTAAGAATCTTCGGTAAGTCGTTCAGTGTTTATCCGCTATAAATGTAGGGGTTTTATGGTGAAAATCCGGTAATGCAGCGGAAAAGCGGAAAATAAAAATTTTCCGATTTCAAAATTTTTATTGGAAAAATTAAATAAAATTATTTATTTAATTACCCAATTATCAAATTCTGAAATTTTACACAATAAATCAAATTTCTAGGTAATTACCGAATTGCCCCACAAGTTTGTAAATTGATCATTTCAGTCATTAAATTATCAAATACAATTTTGATGATTCTAAATCATTTCTAAAATGATTTTCAACATGTCCAACATATCAAAATCAGATTGCAACAAAATCCCTAAATTTTTGCTAATTGCCGAAACCACCCAAAAATTTTCAATTTTTGCAATTTGGTCCTTTTTTGTTCAAAATATTTCAAGATCAAATCCAATCAACTCAAAAATTAATATGAATCATATAAACACATAATACTTCACATATATGAAAAGCCCTAAATTTGTAAAGGGTTAAGAACCCAATCTAACAATTTCTTCAAATTGATAAATTTTACCAAATCAATTAAATCCAACACTTTAATTCAAACTTTATCACACCAAACAAGTCTCACCATCATGAAACAACTCAAGAAAAATTTTAGGTCATCAATGAGTGGCTTACCAACTCTAAAATGACAACTTGATTATCAAATAATCAAAAGAGAGCTTATAAAACCATTTCAAGCTCACTTATAAAGCATACATGCTTTCATCTTTCATACAAGTTCGTAACCAATTAAAACATAGACTAAAAGTTTAGAGACAATATCCTAGAAACACATGATGAAGCTAAGCATGATATAATATTTTTTAAGTTGAAAGATTTGAAGAAAAACTTAAAAAACTATTTATTTCAAGCTTTTCCTCTTTCATCTCCAACTTTTTCTCTCAACCCTTTTGTGTTTGTTTTTGTGTAACTTGTTAACCTAACCTAATGAAAATGAAACAAAACAACATATACTCTACAATATACGACATGTACCGGTTTCAACGGGTTTATTTTACTGACCAAGTAATGTAAACCTTGACCAGGAGCTGTCTAAGAATGACAGCGTCATGATACAACTCAATGTCAGTTGTGACGCTTTTGCAACTACATCATGACTAATCAATCTAAGGTCTGTTACATCTTTACCATATAAGAAGATATATTATATTATAGAAACTGTTTATTTTATTCATAATAAAACGTTTACAAGAGTATTTACAATGAAATACAACGGGAAATTGGCGCTTTGAGCACCAACCACAACAAAAACTTGCTCAAACTTGTCTTTTATAGTGAAGCTTATGTAATTTTTAATTAATAAAATTTAAAATCAATATTTATTTGAAATTAATCCAATTTATCCAAATATATATAATTAGGTGTGACTAATCACCTTTGTCTACCATTTTGATTTAATCCAATTAAATCAAGACAAAGTTTAACCAATTGATTAGTTCATTGTCTACCACTTTGATTTAATCCAATTAAATCAAGTCAAATACACATATTATTATATATTTTATAATTACCAAATATCCTCCAATGGTAGATATATTATGAAATTACAACAAAGCCCTTGTGATTTTGGATTAATCCAATGGGTCAAAGTAAATAATTAATATTATCTCATAACACTTAATTATTTAAATTGATAATTATAATATCAAATATTATTTATTATCAAACATTATCGGCTACCTAAGTGCTCAACGGGTACACTTTATATTATGAGACTCTCTAAGTTCAAACACGTTTGTCATATAAATCTAGCTTATATGTACGTAATTTGGTTACCTCCGAATTCGTGAAGAACACGAACGACCTTTCCGAACTATACAAGTCGAGGTCATCATATATATTTAACAATCCCCCCATCGTAGGTTATTCGAGTTGTAGTTAGGAAACATAAATTACACCGTCAAGTTTTGAAAGCGTCCATCTCATATTGTCAACATGTTCATGATTCTTTACAACTAATCATAACACTATTTTTGATACATGTGATCCACCCTAGGTGATCGGTTTTGGCCAAAGTCTTAAGAATCGTGACTTTCTCACATGGATACCTAAACGCCTTATGGTACACATACGGGCTGAATGATCTTATCTTCATATGCACTTGATTAACGAATGCATCGGTCCATACCCAATGAACATCTAACGGTCAGACCATGAAAGGTCTCTGACATATATAGCATCAGAGTGTGGAGGATCACACACAAAATCAATATTATCCTATAGTCAAAGGATCACATATGCTACTCGACTCGAGGAGATTCCTATTGACGATAGTGTGTACTTCCAACTATTAGGAATCACATGTGATTCATTCAGTATTCGCTTCATTGAATACCCACATATCTATACGAGCTTCCAATGCTCATGGTATATCGAGTTAAACCATTAGAACTCTAATTCCAATATACGATATGTGCTAGTCTTTTAGGTTATAGGAATTCGACCGTATTCCGAAACCAATGACTAGGAATACTTACTTTAAGAATAGCTTATAATAGTAATAATATATCAATGTCGGACCACCTAGTGTCCAGTATTATTATATGACTATTCTAAGGTCAATGTCATTCTCATCATATTTATATATTAAAGTAATATGCATAATGACATTACCATTAACAATGTTGAAAATAAAATATAGTTATTTTATTAATAAATATTTTCGTAAAAATTTCACGATGTTTCTTAGCTATTTATGTCGTTATTTGATATCGAATAAATATTATTTAGGTGAAATATGAATAAATTATTCATATTGGATATTGAATAATTTATTTGGTAATTTAAAATTTTTTAAATTACGATTTCACTCGAACCGCGAGCTTCCGCTGCGCCCGCGCCAAAACCCCAACAGTGGATGGCTTATTTACCAAGTAATTTTAATTGATTATTTTGAATAATCAAATTATCCATTTCCCCCACAACTAACACCACTACCAAATATAAAAAGAAAAATATTTTTTCTTTCTCCTTGGATGAGGGATTGGCGAAATTAACTTCATTTTTTAGAGCTTCCAAAGTTCATTTTGAGAGACAAGAAAGAAAGTGATTAAACCAAGGAAAAACTTAAGGATTTTTGAAGATTTGTGAGGTAATCTTTATTTCCTTAGCTAGAAAATATATTTCTTATTCTTGGTTTTCTAAAATTATTGTAGGGTTTTTTTCAGTCTCTAAATTTGGGGCTTTTTGATTTGGATGATGGATTGAGTGGTTTTCAGCAAGTGTAAATATACTTTGAACTAAATTAGTGTAATTTGTGTTTATTTTTTTGTTGGACAACTTGATTGTCATTCTAGAGTGTAATGACCACTTTTGTTACGCCTAAAATTGTTCTAGAGTTCTTCTTTAGTGGTGACTTTGATTTTGTATAAAAATGGATTTAAAACATGAAAATGATAAATTTTTACTCACTATTTTAGACTTGTAAATTCTAGAAATTTAGTGATGAAGAATATGTCATTTGGATGTGTATTGGGAGTTAGGATAATTTTCAGAAATTATTTCGAAGTGAAAATAAATGAAAACAGTGAAAAACGACGTTATTGGGTGAATTTTGAGTTTATCGGATAACAGCTACCAAAACAGTGACTTGATCAATGTTTAGGCAGCCCATGAACTGCCCAAATACCATTGGGGTTGATATGGACACCCCTCGTGTGGTCTCGATTGGTCGGTTGGACTAAAACGCGTTTTATGCTATTTTACGGAAAATCATTTTTGTAAAAATTGTCAAATATTTTCATTATTAATTATGTCGTTATATGATATCAAATAATATGTTTATGTGAAATATGAATAAATTATATATATATATAATATCCAATCATTTATTTGTCAACTTTAAATATTTTAAAATTACAACATATGCATCATATTATCCCAACAGTTATTATGTTATGAGCCTTGGACTTGGAGATTGAATAAAAGGGGAGCAAAAAAATATTCAGGTAATCTCTTCCTCTCGTTCTCTTCTGCCTTTGTTTTGTGCAACACCCCCAAAAAAAAAAAATAAATAAATAAAAAATATTAAAAAAAAAAAGTTTTCTGATTAGTTTTTATAGAAAAACATAATAATGATTAGTTGAGAAAACTGACATTTTTTTTCTTATTTTTTATAAATATTAATAAGTGTCCTAATAATATTCTTTAAGAATTTATTTTAATAAAATTTTAATTAAAAAAATAATTAATATTTTGATAATTTTTTTATTTCTCATATCAAAAATTTTCTAAAATAAATTATTAAAAAATACCCTAACATATCCTCTTTTTTTTATAACTCCCATATATTTTTTCCCCTTGAAAATGGCGAATAGACACACGCCGTGAGCGTCATCACCGAAGAACATAGGATAAATACATATATACTTATTTGGTGAATTTTATGAACAGCCACGATCCGTCGTCTTTTCAATACAGTTACTCGACTCTCCTTCCCAATAAAAGAAAAAAAACAAAAAAAAAAAATTTATCATTTTAGTTCTGTTCAATTTTTTTCAATATCATTTATTTTTTAATACATTCCTAACATAATGACCACCACGTACCTATTTTAAAAACATTTTTATGATGGAGCCCGCAGAGATGAGTGGGAACATCCCTCCAAAAAAAAAAAATAATAATAAAAAATATGATTTATTAATATTCTAATTTTGATTTACATACACTGGAATGAATGACAAGTATCTATTTTTTTTGTGCTCATTAAATTAATATTTTCACTAGGCGTGATCAAGCCTATGCCATAAGCTGAATCCAAATGTTTTTTATATCATCAGAAAATGAGAAGCTCAATGACAAAACTGTATTTCCACAAATATTATATGTTTTTTTTTTTTATCAGTTACTTATCTTACATATAAGTTGACTAATGAAGGTAATACGAAGCACAGACAAGCCCATCAAATTCTTTTTTTTTTTAAATACATCATGTTATTTTTTGTGGTCATTACTTGTATATATCATTATCTCAATCTTTTCCGACTTTTGTAACTTCATGAAGCATACCTGAAGATCACCTTTGGTCGCTGAGAAGTGGCCGAGTAGCAGGAGCTGCAAAACAACAAAAATTTCCAAATAAGCCCAGAATTGATGAAAAATAATCAAACGTCATTGATGATTGAAGAAAAAAGGAATCATCAATGACGTTTTTGTGTATCTTATGTGAACATCCCATATGTAAAATAACCTCCCAAAATCGAAATTGAGCTTAAAATGATAAGAGTAGGTTAGCAGCCGTCATTTGTAAAATGTAGCTTCGATGAAAAACTTGCTTCACTTGAATACACATCCAAACTTTATACGCATAATGTGTTGCATTTGAAATAGGTCAAGAAATTACCTTGATTATTTTGCCGTCCATTTGAAGAAGTCACAGGTTTTCTAATTTTCTCGGTAATTTCAGCTACGACCAGAGGTGACAAAAGAAGCCCCGCTATAAGAGCACCAACCATTAACATAATAAAGACAGCATCCCACCCCCGTGTTGAAAGGAATCCAGTAAGCAGGGGACCAATAGCTGCACCAACTGATCCAGTACCATCAATAATGGCAGTCACTGTTGCTAGTGCTCGAGAGTCCCCTCTAACAGAACTGTGTGTGCCAAGATCTGCAGAAACTGCAGTTGTGATTAGTGCATACGGCCCATTTACAAATAGCCCAGCGATCATCATAAGTATAATGTTGACAGTCCGAGAGTGGCTTCCATATGTGCGATACAACAGCATGGATGGGATAGCGGCATACATGAAGGTGGCTGCTGTAGTAGCTCGAGCCTTGAGTTTATCAGACACGTAGCCAGCAAGGATTCCACCAACAATTCCACCAACATCAAAAAGAGTGGAGAGGTTTCCAGCAGTCTTGACTGACAAATACTCTCCACCAATTTCTGAAAAAGCATAGAAATGAAGAAGACAGAGAAGTATTATGCTTAAAGCATAAGAGAGAATTCTAACAATAAGAAGTTTTTCGAAACAGAATGGTTTTGCAGTAGTACTCTGTGAAGTATCAATACTATCAAGTTGCCAAAATCTAGGGTCAATATGGAACTTTATCTTCAAAGTTCACCAAAGCAGAGAATTTACACCGCCAATATAGAAAGTGCTAAATTTTCAAGGAAAAATAATAGAGAATTCCAAATAAACTCCTATAAAGACAAACTCTGAAACTTACAATCTAACTTAACTTTCAATTGATGTTACAGCCTTTTCCTCTTTTCTTTAAGCATGAGACAGACATGGGAACATACTCGGTATTCAATCCACCCAACATGCAATAGTATAATCTTTAAAACCATAAACTTGTCATATATCAAGTTGCATGCCTTGACTTCAGAAGCAGGCTCACACTCTGGTGATTAATTTTATACAAAAGTGACAAGAGCAATGGTGCAATACAAAGTATTCATGAAACCCTATATGTGACCACCCATAGAGAACCTGAGCATCGGGCAATAGTTCTTCCACTTAAAATTCAAGGACATTTTAAAACCATCTGATTCGTTTGATATAATTAATATTATAAGGGGAAAATGAATAATTTCTATTTTTAGAAACGTAAAATGATGAAATCAATTAATTCTATAACCTATACTGCTCCTTTCGGGTGAAGAAATTATGGAACAGAACTTCATGTTTTCACTGCTGATATATGCACTGGAAAGAATAAGATACAATGGCTTTACCATTCTTTTTTGTTTGGCAATTCAATTATCTGTCCCATGATCAATCATGCTATCTTTATCGACTCTACATCCCCATACCTAGTCCACTATTCAAAGATTATGCTAGAATATATTAAATGTGAAAAATTTCATTGCTGGATACAACAAATTTAATCTTTTATGTAATTCATAATTTATACATCATAGTTTATCATATTACAACATAAGAAGATTCAAGATTTCGAGTAGCTTTAGC